>DWQK01003593.1:0-11364 GCA_018231225.1 Noctuana stator | reverse complement strand
GGACCGCGGCCAACCGCTCCTTATCTCCCGTTCGAAGATGCGCGATATCCGCGCCGGCATGCCCGAGATGGTGTACCTCGTGCCCGAGCTGTGCCGCCAGACGGGGCTGTCGGACGACATGCGCGCCAACTTCCAGCTCATGCGCGCTATGGACTCGCACACCAAAGTCGGCCCCGACATGCGTATCAAGAAACTGTTGCACTTCAACCGCCGCTTCACGCAGAATAAAGAAGTTGTCGAGGTAAGTCAGTGGTGCTGTTTTTTTTTGGGACAGACTAAACAAAGGCTGTAGTAACACATACAGACTATTAAATGAGAAAGGCACAAGTATATTTTGAGTATTGCCAGTATTTTGAAACACCATATTGAAAGGTAGCCTTGAATTATATAGTATATAGTACCAACTGTTTATATTATTAAAAAAAATTTGCCAGGAATTGTCCACTTGGTCATTAAAGTTATCTACGGAACTTGTAAGAATCAAAGGACGTCAGTTGCCACCTGAAAATATTGTTCAGGGCAACAACATCAAGTATCCTGCAGGAGATACAACTGATGGTTGGACCAGAGATATGAGGTAAACAAAATAGTCATTAAAACACAGTTTCAACTTCCTCAAGGACCAGCAGATTCAAAAAGTCAGAAAAAAAATAAACTGTTTTGCTGATTAATTTTCAATATAACTGCATTTCAGAATACAAGAAATAAGTCTGACAAATTTTTAGTTATTTCACTTTAGAGCAAATAATAAGATTAATTGATCTTATTATTGCAAGGGGCAAAAATGGCAAATTTAAATATTGCTACTTAGTAGTAGAAAACACGCTAGGAGAATAGAGTTTTGCTATTAAATTTACAAGCTGCTTTCCATTTCAAAATTAACAGTCACTTTATTAAGTACATAATATGTAGTTGTTCATTCAGTTTATTGTAATTCACATTCGCTTTGCACATTTCCGTCACTGAAAGTAATTAGATTTAATAAAAATAGCGATTGCAAATTGTTTCATATACTAGCGTTATTTTTTTTATTAATTATTGAGCTGGCTTTATAAATTATTGATTGTTATTCACTTCCTTGTGTAATAAGACCCTTTCCCACTAAGTTGCATCCTATTATCCCATACATATGTCATGAGATACCAAAAATAAATAAACAAATGGTTAATATCAGAATATGGAAATTTTTCTTTAACCACACTGTTTTTATCTTCCCATTGAGCTCTTTCATAGTTTGAATATAAGTAATAAATAAAAGTTTTATTTATAGGTCATTCTACTATCTTGTATGTTCTTCTACTTAACCCTCTTATGAATATAAACCAAGTGTATGTTACAAAAAATGATCCATAGATCTAAGGATTTGCTGACGGTGGCGAAAGTGAACTATTGGCTTGTAATTACGCCAGTGCGTCAGCAGCGTGATGCCGAACAGTTCGTGAAGCTCATTTTGAAGACAGGCGCTGGCGCCGGCTTCCGATTGCCACCCCCTGAAATTGGTATATTGACTAGTTGTATTTGACACTTCTAGTATTTTGGTACAGAATAAAAATTTTTTAAGTCGCCGTGTTATTGTTAGACAAAATGTAGACGTCTGTGTTTCCTTCCCTCATTACTCTGTCTCTGTCCAATGCTAAAATTTTTTCACTATTTGCTATATGTAATAATAATAGTAATGTATAACATTGACTGTATTGACACATGAGATGTTTGAGCCGAATTTAAAGTAAACTATCTGATTTACTTAGTTATTTTTCTGTGTGTATGTAATTTCCTTAATAGTGTATCAATTTTTGCTATTCATCCACATGATCCAGCATGTCATAATACCACAAAGCTTTACCCGCTTTCTAAGTATGCGAGATTTTTTCTGTAGGAACGATAGCTTGCGGTTTGGCGATAATATATTCTTATAATTAATAAAATCTGAAGTATAGATATATAAAATATTAAATTTTTGTTTGTGAACTCCCAAGCATTTAAGTTATGGAAAACTAGTAAAGATTTTCAAAGACTTCAGTCAAGGAGAAAATATGTAAACAATAAAACTTGGACATTTTTTATTTGGTGCGAATTTTTTTTACTAAGACTGTTTTGGTAGTAAAGCATACAAATAGTAATTTTGTTTATTAACATTCATCTTCTCTTTCAGTAACAATCCAACGAGACTCTCATATGGACTATGCTACCATGTGCGAAAATGTTATCGCCAGAAAGAATCCCAGTATAATTCTGTGTGTTCTAGCAAGGAACTATGCCGACAGGTATGAAGAATTTCATTAAAAATAGTCCAAATTATTGTTACGGTAATTGTATTATAGAACTAATAGTATATCATTAACCATTATTTCGTCATATTTTAGATACGAGGCTATTAAAAAAAAATGCACTGTAGATCGCGCCGTACCAACGCAAGTTGTATGTGCCCGTAACATGACAAGCAAATCTGCCATGTCTATTGCTACGAAAGTTGCTATTCAGATCAATTGCAAGGTATGTAGTTTTATTAATATTTTGTCATTGTATGTTTGTGATTGATAGTATGTTACAAACTGTTTATGAACAGTTCCCATGTTGTATTTAAAATTTTGGACATACCATAAAAAGTTTATATCATCCTATATAGGTGCGACGCCTTATTTTGATTGCTTTACATTGTTTTGATTTTTTTCTGTAGCTTGGTGGTGCTCCCTGGACGGTAGAAATACCCTTACCCACGCTCATGGTGGTTGGCTACGATGTTTGCCACGACACACGCACAAAAGAGAAAAGTTTTGGAGCCTTCGTAGCAACTCTGGACCGACACATGACACAATATTACACTGCAGTAAATGCACATACTTCTGGGGAAGAACTCAGCTCCCACATGGGTTTTAATATGGCTGCAGCTGTAGCAAAATACCGCGAGAGGAATGGTTGTCACTTCATGTTAATTTTATTTATTGTATTATAAATTACTGTATAGGTGTATGAAATAACTATTCATATTTTTCTGGTATAATACTTACACTTGTCACCTTGATTAACAGGTGTCCTGCCCGGACGTATTTTCATCTACCGTGACGGTGTCGGTGATGGGCAGTTGCCTTATGTGATGAGTCAAGAGGTAATGTATAAAAACTTTATTTTGTTTTGAGTCACAGTTAGTCATATTTTTTAAAGTCTAAAACTCTAAAAATAATATTGAAAGCATAAAACTAGATACTAAAATAGTTGTTGCAAGTATTGACAAATAAACGTTAATTAACACATACAAAAGAAATTTTAAAATTCATTGTTTATTTCAGGTTACTGAAATCAAAAAGAGACTTGCTGAAGTTTATGCGGGGGCAGAAATAAAAATGGCTTTTATAGTGGTGTCAAAGCGCATCAACACACGGATATTTTTAGATAGGGGAAGATCTGGGGAGAATCCACGTCCAGGAACGATTATCGACGACGTGGTCACTCTACCTGAACGGTATGTACAAATTAATAACCTACAATTACTTAAGCGTATAACGTTCATAGTCAATAATAAATGTTTACTCAAATTATTTATTTGTAGGTACGATTTCTACTTAGTATCGCAAAATGTACGGGAAGGCACTATTGCGCCAACATCTTACAACGTGCTCGATGATTCGTCTGGATTAGACCCTGACCGCGTAAGTATTTTATTTAGTGTGGCTCTTGATTAAGGGATCAAAATACAACATTGCATTCTCAACATTACAATTATTACTATCCATTAGTTGCGTTCTATCATTACAACATTGATTATTATTACTAAGTTAGTGCTATGTTTAACTGATCTATATGATATAGATTAGTTAAACGTATTATAAGTAACCATGATTATTTCAATCTGATTAAAAATAATCATGATTATTTGTAATCAGATTAATCAATGTAATCAACTACTTTTGTAATCTGATTACAAAAGTAGTTGATTACACCCAACTGTCTATATCCAGTAAAAAGTTCTAATAAAAAAATGTTTGTTTTTTCAGATTCAACGTCTCACTTACAAGTTAACGCATATGTACTTTAACTGTTCGTCGCAAGTACGGGTACCGTCTGTCTGTCAGTACGCACACAAGCTAGCATTCTTAGCCGGCAACAGTCTGCACAACTCGCCAAATGCTGCTATGAGCGAAACTTTATATTTCCTGTAAATTAAGTTTTTTTTTTTTATATTTTTACTTAAACCTTCAGAACTTCATACAATTTTAAGGAATTTTTTTTAATTCTTCAGCATTTTGTATTAAACTCAAGTTGCTTTTAATTTCTTTATAAGTAGTTAGTGTTTTTTGTTATTGTTGACTTCCAACTTTACCTTAATAAATACCTAATTCTAAAAGTTAAATGTAAACCAAGACACGCAATCCTTCTAAGAATAGTTATCTACGGGTACCTAGGTTCTACATTTTTGTTCATAACAATATGTCTACATACTTGCTTTATATATAAAATACATACCACCGTAAAATATAACATGCATATTGTGATATTGTTTAGTTTAAAAATGTCCACTCTATATATTTTATAATACCTTACTGATTGTGATAAGTTTAAAGAGATGGATCTGATGCAGAGCCATATTAAAAATTTAATTACTATTAATATAAGGTTTTTTACTATGTAGCAAATTAAGTTTATAAACGGAAGAATAACATATTACTTGTGTTGAGTCTAGAATGCGCACTAGGCGTTTTCTTAGCATTAAATTTTATTTTTCAAAGATGATTGATAAGAAGTCACCTTTTATAAGATATTGATTTTTGATAAGCAGAGAAATGACTTGTAAAGTAATTCGTTTCACGTTGGACACTGTTAAAAATTGCACATGACTCGTAAAACAGCATTTCACGTTAGCTTTGAATACTGGTCAGTGATTATTTTTCTATTGTCAAGCATGACTTAAAAATTGAGACTATTACTATAGTAATTATTATTTTTTAAGATGTTTTGTCATACAAAGTAACAAAACAAATAAATTTTTTTTCTATTTGTACCTCCCTTGTTTTTTTGTTAACTCCTTAATACCTTATATAGGACGACTCCCACACAGACATTAGGCCTCACAAGGCTGTTATTTTTGACTAGTTATAATGGTACGGATATTGTAGGTACTACTTATGTTAACTCACAAAATTCAAGCTCTCGTTAATATTATCTAAAATACCAAACGGTAGTCATGGTAAAAATATTTTTTATAACAAAAAAAAAATATACTTTACTAAATTGGATCTCTGTCTACAAACCACGTTTCCTGAAAACCAAGCAAATCGATTTTCTTGTTTACGGTTTCCCAGCGCATAGCAACGTTGAAACGAGTGAAAGCCGTAGAATGTCTTAACTAGAAACTAGAAAATAACCAAAAAATTAATAAGTAGATTGTTGACAAACAAAACAGGTAACCTAGGTTTTAAGTAGTTCCAAAACAGCTTAGCCATGGCAGATGAAAAAAGCAAAGAGGAAAACGAAGATTAGAAGGTTTACGAAATATTACGTTCAAGTCCAGCCAACGTAAGTTTTTCAGCATTTTTTTTGTATTATATGTAGGTACATGCTCCATAGTTTATACAGAATCATAATTTGAAGATAGGTTTAAATGTAATACCTTGTAAGATACCTACTATAATTATGTTAATACAATTAGTTATTTTCCAAAATAAACAAAAAATTGTATTGAGTTAACAACTCAACGTCATTCTTTATCGTAACTCAAAGCCGTTGATGTTATAAGGTAAAGAACATTAAGTTTAACACCACGAAAATAAAAAAAAGTTGTGATCCGTCATAAGTGACGGTAGGTATCCAGATTTTCTCACGACTCTTCCTTCATGGAGAGATTGGCAGGACAAGAAGTAATGTTTCCTTTCTATTATGCACATAAGTACCTAATTTTAAATTACGAGAACTGCATGCTAGAAATGATCCTGAACTCTCCTGATCTCTGTCGTATTCAAGTGACAAGAAGAGGAGAAGTGAAATAATTAGTAATTTATAATATACATAATACCTACGTTTTTAAAAACGCTCCAAAGACGTACATTGCAAAGAATAAGAATCGCCTCTAGAGACTCCCCTTATCAGGCACCTATTGGACCTATTGCTCTAGTCATTATAATAATTCACTGTTTATACTTTACTAACTGTGTCACGCGGTTTCACCCGCTTTAAGAATTGTGACGTAACACTTGATAGACTATAACCTTCCTCATTAATGTAGCTATCAGACACAAAAAGAATTTTTCAAATCAGACTTGTAGTTCCAAAGATTAAGGCGTTCAAACAAACAAACTCTTCAGCTTTATATATTAGTACCTATAGATAGTAACAATGCATCTAGTGCAGTTAGGTCGACTTTAAATACCAAGTTAGGTACCTATAAGTATTACGTTTGAAGAATTTTCAACCCCGTACCTTGCACGGATTTCACTGCTGCTATGAATGATTAGTATACTTAAACAATAATATGAAAAAGACATTGTATATATTTATTTAACCTACAATTGTATATATTTACTTAATAACAATATGAAGGTAAATAATAATTCATTTTATAGCTTTATTATGAATTTAGTTTTTATACGTTTCAGAAGAATTTTTTTCTTTTGATATTTTTATTAAAAAAACAATATGTAGTTATATTAACTACTTATTTGTCGTATGCAGACTATGCAGTCATGCAAACCATTATGACCAAAACATAAAAATTTCATCACAGTAAAAATTAATATAGAGGCTGTTACTTTCTTGTAAAACCAACCCTTAGTAAAAAATATCGCGACCTGATTATCGAAAACAACTTAATCAATAAAAGAGTAATCATTTGAAGATCCTTTCCTACCTATTATGGAAATTACCAACATCCGTTGCGTAGCAGCTGTACTTGAGTCCGTAAATAGGAAGATATCGTGACTCTTTGCACGCTATAAGCGCACCAACCCCTGTCACGCTACACTTTGAACGGGAAATGCCTTCGTCCCTGTAACTAGTCGACTTTTGGATGCCACAGTACTCTCTCTGTCTCCCTTATTAATATCAGTGTTTATTTCAATTGGAAACACATTAATCCGCAATGGAGTTTTGTAAGTTACTACTCGTCTAACGTTCGTTTATTTGTTTAGATATGAAATTTTATATCTAGATGTTACAGATGGAGCCAGACATCGGCACTGACATTGTAACTTCTTTAAGAAGCGATTTAGCGGCCCTGCAGTATAAGAGAGATAAATTACTTTCAGAGGTGCGTAACCAATCAAACGTTACGGATAAATTAATATAAGTGATTACACAGTAATTCCTAACACTTAATAATTTATCTGATGAATTATTTTATTTTAGAACAGTGACTTAAAAAACCAAATGCTATCTCGAGATCAAAGAATCTTAGAGCAGCAAGTGGAGATTGATCACCTACGAGAGCAAAATGCAAGGCAAAATGCTATCATATCATCCCTTAAAAAGAAAATTCAAGATCTTGAGGAAACTCATAGAAACTTACAAGCATCACAAGGAAGAAGTGATCTCACTGTCCAAACGCTACAGCGTGATAATCGTTATTACGAAGAGAAAATTAAGGACTTGGAAAAGAAGCTAAGAACTCTAGAAATAGAGTGTCACAATGAAGAACAGCAAAAAGAAAATGCTCGCTGTCAATTCCACGATCTTATTAGGCGTTTATCTGCAGCCTTAGAAATTGATTTTTGCGACACTGCCCACACGCATTCTCCTGAAAGTCTTATCATCAAAGCTGCAGAACTTGTGCAAGATATAACAAGGCTTAAAAATAAATGTTTGAATACTACAGAAAATTTGTCTACCATAGAGCAAGATCTGAGGAGTTGTCGAGACGCCTTGGAAAGAGCTAATGCTGACAAAGATATTCTACAGCGACAACTTTCTGCCCAACTGCTCGACATCGAAAGATTAAAACAAGAGAAAGAATCGTTGTCAGTAAGTAATAGAGTATTAGAACGTGAACTACACGAGGCTAGGGATAAGTTGTCGCACTGCACAAAAAACCTTAATGTCGTAACAGACAATGTAAATCAAAATGAATCTATGATAATTCAGCTTAAAGGTAAGCAATTGAATGTTCATAAAAAGTGTCTATATTTTTAATTCTATTATTAAATATTAAGTAAAAATTCATAATTTAGAATTACTGATTAATTAGTACTTTATTACGTCGGTTAATAAAGTAAAGTAAAATTGCAGAAGACTTAAGACATCGTGATGAGAAATATCAAAGACTTCAAACTGAATTTCGAAATACGATGGAATCCATAGCAATACTTCTAAGTTTACCAACTAGATTCGTTGAAGCTCATGAGAGCACAATTAAAGACAGAATTCGGGAAATCCTCGGTGATAACAAAGATAAAACTGTGGTAAGTAATTATCTAAACCTTTATGTGCCAGTAGTATTAACTTTTTAAATTATTTTAGTTTTTAAAGTCCTTATAATAATTGTATAAATTGTAATGTTTTAAATACAAGCAATTGGAAGCGTTACGTGAGAAATTGGGAATGGAATCACAACAGCTGAGCAGAACAGCTCATATGCACGATCAAGCAAACACCCGGGTAAGGATCCTCGAGGACGAACGCAACATGTTGGAAAGTAAAGTGCACAAGCTGGAAGCCGAGCTGAACGCCGTAGAACTGTCTCGAGACAACCTGCGTAAAGACAAAGCAAATGTATGTTAATAGAGAATTTAGATTTTTAAATAATTTATATTAAGATGTCTCACCTCACACGTAATATCGGCCATGTATTGTTTCATTCCATCGATCTGTGAATTTTATTCTTTGTTAGCATTATACCCAATCTGAACAGTAGACGTAGATACGCCTTTCAGTCCGTAACTAAGTATATCTGCTTAGGTAAGTACCTACTGTAAATAATATTCTACGAGTCAACATTTTATTTCAGTCAATTTGATGATGAAATATTAGAAATTTCATTATGTACCTGTTTTTTTTTAAATAATATATCAATAATTCAGAAGATTTATCATAAAACTTAAAGCCAATTCACAGCCAGTTTTTTACGTTAAGCGAACATTCAGTTAAGTGTAACCTGTTTTGAAATTTTATCACACAAGGATTACCCACTTAAATGGTGGAAAAGCACCGAGCAGCGCAACTAGTTTTTATGACATAACAGTAGAAATATATCATTGTTGACACCAGTTCGTGGCATTCCTCGAGCGATTGAGCCGAACGCTAAATATGGATGAGTTAACCCAGGACATCGGCATAGAGCTGCACACCGACTCCATTATACATCGCGCCGAGCAACTGGCAAGACTCGAGAGCGATAAAATCGTAGACAAGGTCAGTCCGCAAGTATTCCAACCCCGGAAGAGAAAGACCATACCGCACATTATTTTATTTAATAAAACTATTATGTTTATCAAGTTCAATCACTGTAAATTTGTTAAAGAACAGAATACTTCCGTGGATGTCTTAAATTTCTATTACCTAAGTACCTAGGTTTTAAAGGCAGCTACATCATCACAAGTAGGTAAGTCAGGTAATTTATTTTTAAAACAGGTTTTACATTTTTAATGTTCCGTCGACAGTCATTTGTATCTAGGTTGGTGCTATTTTTTATTTTACAAGAAGTACCTACCTACCTAGATTTTGTGAGTATAGACGTAAGTGCGCACATTTAGAAACCCCAATTTAATTAAAATAATTAGGAAGCAGATAATTGTAATAAATATATTTATATTAATGTGTTTTCTATACCTATCTAGATGCTATATTACGGATATTACGGCACGCTACCGAGACTTCGAAGGGAAAGATCATTCCATGATTTACCGTACTTGAAAGAAGTAAGCTAAAGTACAAGTTTACAAATTGGCATGACAATAGATTGGACCTTGCTTAAAAAAATCTATACATTTTTGATATGTATGGTATCTTGAACTCCCGCTCAATACATTTAGGTCACTGAGCACATGGTATGCAAACGAAGCATGACATTATGATTCGTGAATCATTTTGTTAGCAATTAAACACAGTTCATTTTATCACCAAAATTATGCAATTTAAATGCCAATAATGGTATCATGTATGTAATGGCATATTAATCATAGTAAACGTAGACTAGTCAGTAGGTATTTTTCATTAGAAAATAACTAGGCGGATACAAACATACCTAGTATATTGATGCATTGACAAGTCTAGTATTCCACTAAATAAGTAAGTAGTTGTACGCTAATTGATTAAAAAATATACTCGAATAAAGATAATGCTCAAATAAATAGGCACCTGCAGTAAATGCATAATTATGAAATAGATTGCGATGTACCTATTTTAAATCGTAATACCTACCTAAGTTTATATTTATGCTACTGTAATAATATTAGAGGACGTTAGAGAAATTAACTTAGGGTAGAACCATTATTATTCTTGGACATACCACGCAAATATTACGCATTAAAATTACTAGGAATGCACAACAAATAGGTAAATACCTATTAGCTACCTAATAGTAATTACATTATATATCATGAGCTTTACATATAATAGAGCCAGGCAGTCCAGTCCAGCATATATTTTAAAATTGCAATTCATCACCATTTTCGAACACAGTAAGGTTACCTGTACCAACTTTAGCCATTGTTTGAGCATTATCTTGGTAATAAATTAAATTCCAGACAGCCGTGGTGTATCAACTTCAGAGGAGAATAAGAATACTGAGAGAGCAACTGCAAAGAAAGGACTTGCATTTAGATTTATTGCGGCGCAAGTTAAGCGTGCAGGTAGGCATTCAATATTTTATTTTACAATAAATAAGTAAGTAAATATCCATTTACCATAAAATACATAGTAGGTTTATAAGCAAGATAACTGGAATATTATTACTTTGAAACGGAAAATTTGTTTTACCGAGTACATAACCAAATCAATTTCTTCGTCCCTACGCAGCTAGGTACCCACCTATCTACTTTTTCGGTCATGTCGTGTCGTGAGATCGCTAGCGTGACATTGAATCGTGACTTTTCATATGAAATCCGCCTTAACATAAGACGACTTATTTGATATTTCCTGCTTTTTCATGATATCACAAAAAGTTTGTGACATAGCACCAATCAAAAATAGGTACCACACATAATATTAGATAAGCTTTGTTCTAATTAGATGATGTGTTAGAGTGAGAAAGACCACCTAACGGTTACGGATAGAAGATGCATTAGACTTTCAATTAAACGTTTTCATTCAAAAGTAGTTAATAGGCATTTATTAATTTTATATTTCACATAAAATATTTAGTACAACATTTTCAACATTAACAAATTAATACTTCCGTATCTATATAGAAGGTTGCTTACCTATTGGAACTCTGAAGTACCT
>DWQK01003592.1:0-11364 GCA_018231225.1 Noctuana stator | reverse complement strand
AACTACAAGTTGGATTTGAAAATTTTTTTTTGTGTCTGATAGCTACATTAATGAGGAAGGTTATAATAGGCTATCAAGCGTTGCGTCATAATTCTTAACGCGGGTGAAACCGCGTGGCACAGCTAGTGTTTAGTATCGTATCGTAGATTCGTGATCAAAAATAGGGGGGGGGGGATCTTTAAAAGGTTGAGGTTACCCCCTGTGTCCGGCCTCAGTCTTTATTATAAGTCATTGAGGAAAAGCCAAATATTTAAATGAGACAATAAATCGTCGATATAATACGAAGAATTCCACAACAGCTCATTGTCAATCGATACACGCGTGTATTATTGGGGTTCCTGTACGGGATTATTCGCGAATTATATTATAACGGATGTCGTTACACAATATTAAATGCAAACGATTCTTGATAGCATGCGTGTGACGCCCATGCTAAGTTATGTTTCTGCAGTTTGCTTGTGGACTCATGTTCCTATTAAATCAATATTGTTAGGGTTGCCAACTGTGTCCAGTAGTTGTAATACCTGTAGCAGGACCAGAATGCAACTACAGTATCCTCTGTCTATCGTAAGAGGGTTTTTGGGTCAGTGCCGGTTCGAATGGAAGCTTAGTGACCCCGGGTAGGATGACAGTGTATGTGGCAGCACTCCGTCGAACACAAGGGTAGGCGACTGAGTCATCATAGTAAACTGAAAAGTCCCCACAAACATGTTGCTGAATGGAGGTTTTTCGGGTAGTCATTTCTTAAGGTTTCGCTGTTAATAAAGTTAACTGTGCACATTATATACGCGATAGTAAAGTACTATCGACATACCTACTCGTATATGGGGGAGTTCTATAGTGCTCGTATGTAATACGTGACAAAAGTATCCAATATTAGATGTGGCATCCCTAAACAGTCATTGGCAAACAGATAGCAGTTTCTACACAGGTACATGTGTGTGAGAACCCCAGTCGGTGGCGCCCTAAGCACCACACAACTTTATTATAAGATGTCTATTCTATTGGTTTCAAGAATTTTTATTTCTGTCGCTGTCGATGGGGAATGGTCAGAAAATAGAAAATTAATTTAAATGAAAAGAAAAAACATGTTTCCATTTTTAATTAGCCCAATTTGTTACATAATAATGAGAAACTTTTCTATAAAATCACATTTAAAAGAAATATGTATACCATTACAGGTAATCTTATTGGTTACCTGTTAACCTAAGGTTGTATTTTGTGTCTGTGTGTCTGTGTGTGTGTTTGATTGTGTTTACAACTCTAAAATACCTGAATAAATTTGACAACTTTATATGTCTGCTCCGAATTCCCGCACCTATTTTAAATATTTAAACTAAATTCAGTTTTCTTTTACGAGGGACATGAATAAATAACAAGGTAATTAGTTGGAGTGATTCTGCTAATTAACCCGTCGTTTTCCTTCGACAGTTTTATTGCACCACTGATAGCAGTGCTGCTGCGATACACTGGGGAATCGAATGGCTAAAACCTGTTGAGCCGCTGCTGCCGGGTTACGCACTAATGTACTAAAAAGTATATAAACAGAGATATAATGTAACGTTATAATAACCTTATGACCAAAGGTTACGGATTTATGGTATTACGAGTAAGTATAGTATAGTAGGATTTGTATAGTATAGTAGTTTAAAGGTTTTTGGTAGTGTAGACACAAGGAAAGGTGAAGTAGGCTAGCGTAGAGCACAGATTAGGTACATAGTACGAGCACAGATAGATGATTTTATTTCAATACTTAAGGAGAAATGTATTAGATATGTAATCGGTAACTAAACGGCTGTGTGCGTTTAAAAAAAGTTATGTTACACATCATATTAGTGGCTTAGTCTATGATCTATACCTATAGCGATGTCTAATTTTAACCTTATCTACATTAACAGTTATAAGTTTAGAAAATGTTATTTATTTGTTAATTTTTGTCAAAACTGTACTATTGTAACAGTCTGATTGGGTTCGTATATCTTATTTTCATCTTCTAGATATATCTAAAAACATGGGTGGCTCCTATACTGCCTGCATCGATTGCCGCGACTGTCCAACGATACCAAACTATTTATACCATATCACGTTACACATTCCCAGCGCATCGCTTATAAAATGTCACTTGGTACCACCTTACCATTTCTTATCGTAAAGATTCCACGGACCATCGTCCGGCCACGTTCCCCAGTCACGCGATTAAGGATTCAGACTCAGAAATTAGATATCATCTCGTTTTCCAATCGCCTCATAAATATCTGGAGGTGTGAGTGTTTACAGCGGCCATTTGCATTTTAATGATAACCGTCGATCCGCCGGATCCGCGGCCGTTCGTAGGTGTAGCAACTCGATTAAGTATAAACGCATAAATCGAGTTAGATATAATTCGTATCCAATTTGTTATAAATAAAGTGCTACTATCAACTATCGAGGCTATGGTTATTGATTGAGCATATTAAAAACAAAAATCTTAAAAGTCGTAGATTAAAGTCAAACTGTAGTTTATAGATTAATGTTATCAACGTCAAGATTATATTAGGGCCATCAAGCGATCCCTCTGGGGTTATTAACGAAGTTGACTACCACTGACTACTTACTATCAATTACACTGCATTGCCTAGGTTGTTTCTTAAAAACAAAGCAGGTACGTAAGATTCGGTCAATTGATAAAGAAAGAAACTCGATTTCAATCGATTGAACCCGGCACTAGCGCTCGTTCTGCCCATCCCTGCGTCCATTCACCTCGACACTGGATATCCTACGGATTGTCCACCGATTTGTTTGGACACGAATTAATTAAATACACGCTTTAATCGCACCCTTCACACTCTCGGTGGGACCCACGTAACGTGTGCGCGGGCCTTAAACAGGATGCTTCGAAACAAATGTGTGTTGTTCTGTTTTTAATTTATTCTTTCCGGGGTTTTATGCTTATTTATGAAATGAATTGCTTTCGGCAAACAAAACTTGACTTGATTGAATTAAGATAAGTTGGATTAATTGACCAACGTTTAAAATGGAAATTTTACTAATTACACAAATTTCTATGAAAATAATGGATCTGTACAATGTGGTCTCTCTGACATCATTTCATTTTTGTGAAAAAATACCCGTATAGAACTTATGTTACTTTTTCTACGTTCCCCTACCTTTGTAATGTTCCACGTCAACTTGTTCTATTTTACTCTACTCATACAAACTTTAATATCAGCTTGAAATTTGACTCTATTTCACCAGTATAAAAATTCTTTACCCAGTTTCCATCAGTTTCCTAATATTTAATTCCACAATTATGTTATTTGTACTCGTAAATACATCGTGTTCACAGACGGAATAAAGCTCGTTATATATCGTGAACATACATAATACGTTCTTCGCAGATACAACAAGTAAATTACCGTTTAACTTTACGTTATTTTCACCAGAAGCAGTAAAGTGTGAGAAACTGTCACGGCCCAGCGGGATGCTTTTTAATCAGCACGAGCAGCCAACGTGAGAAGCCGTTGTTGGTTATAGGACCTTACCGCTTTATCTTAATCAACTAATTGACGTTTATTCTTCCAATGTTTACTCAAATTAAGATTCCAAACATTTAATTACAGTGATTCAATTTCCAACGTTCTTTTCCGATTCTTGTTCGGTTGTTTTATCTGTAACTGATGCGCAGAGAGCGCCACTAAACCTGGAGCTCTAGAAGATCTCCTAGCTTATTCATTATGTAACGTATTCAGTATACTTACTTATACGTACAAATCACCTTAATACCCTCTTTGATTTATCTCCTGTACACAAACACAGAACATTATTTAGAAGTTTGGAAATTATAATGTGTTGACAAAGATTTTACGTCCGTAAATAATTTTTTTCTTTCAATATAATATTCTTAAATAACCTCAGTGCATTACGTTGCGCTTAGTGGTAAGGTATAAAAACATCGCGCGCTGCAAGTGACGGCGCGGCGTGGGCAGTAAAAATAAAAGATGGCGTTACCGTCGACTCGCAGTAAATATTCAACGAATGCATCGTATCGATTACTATCGGTTCGTACGGACGCCTCGGTGCGACTCCTGCTGGGATGGTACAGCGATTATTATATGGTACGACTTCGACACGATTTTGAATACAATTCGGTTCGAATATCGGTCATCAACTAGAGTTCTAGACCTACATAATACCATGCGTGTAGACCAAATTAATATCATTGAACATATACTGTTGCACATAAACTCCACTCGTACTATAACTCGTTATTTGTAAGCAAGGCTTGCTTTGCAGCTTGACCATGTGTGTCCTCAAGAGCTGCTACTCTTCTGTATTAACCTTAAAATAGGCTTTCCGTACTATTAAAAACTCTAATAGCAAAACTTATTCTCCCAAAACTACAAATTTTTTTATTAAAAAAAGTTTTTGAAACTTGTGACCTGCAGTCTATATGACACTACCTTAGTATTCTCAAAGTTATTATCGTTTTAGCAATATCGCATGCTATAAAAGTTTATTTTATTTATGAGGTAAATTACTTAAATAAATAAATTAAATTATTCCCCGCATGTTCACTGTCTACCGGCCATTCGCTCGTTAAATAATTCAATTTGGAGTTATGTATCGGAACTTTCGTAATGTTAGTAAAAAATGGGTTAACATTTACTCATTTAACATGCTGTTCTTCGATTTCAAAACGATTTAATATTTCGCTGTCTTTGTAGCCAACCAATGCTTTCATTAACTTTATATAGGCAGGTAAGGCAAGTTATTCATTACGTAACGTGTTACCCATAACGACAAGGTTTGAGTAATCTATGTACATATCGTCGCCTTAGTTTGTTCAATTTACCATATTTGCCGAAAATGAGTTTATGATACAGAAAGATGCGCGCTTTAATTTCACATCGATTATTAAAACATTTAAAACGTATTTTTAATTTTAAAAAGCAAGCTGCTATGATAACGAAAAACTTTCCAGAAGCTTCCTAGTCCCTTGTTTCTTACTAATAAGACAATTGTCCGTTAACGGATTCCCTAGTTTTCCCTTTTGTGTTCCGAACAAATACCACGCATTTTCGTCTCGTGCACAAGCAAAATATTTAGCAGTTACAGTAACCTGATAGGAGGCGGGCGAGCGGAATGCATTCGCGTGTCCAACGCGTATAAACAATCTTCGTGGGTGTCAGACTTATTGCTATCACGTTCGCGACGTGTGAGGTTCGATAAAGCTGCTTGTAACTCTTAATATCATAAGTGTTTGTCAGCTTCTATTGTTTCAACCTTAGCCTAGGGTCCTTAGGTCAATAGGTATTAAGAATTGATTAATTAAGAGATTGTCTACAATCTCTTAATGACTCCTGTTCTAACAGGATAATTGACATGACACCTAAAATTGTGCTGCAATAACGGTGATGACGACAGAGGCTTCTAGCGTCATGCATATACGTACATTGAGAGCCTTCATTTACCTCCTGAGGATTTCATATAAAAATAACTTTAAATTTTTTTATCAACCTTAAACCTCAATAACTAGTGTAGAGCTGTGAGTGTATTGTAGTGTAGAAAATCACATACGACATCTATGAAAATAGGTATTTCTCAAAATTAGTCACGTACCTACCCCGTAACCGCAGGCAGGCAGGTTCTGTAAATCGACCCAATGGCATACCGAGCAGTCCTTGGATGAGACTTCTCATTTTAAATCACCTCCACATAACCAAGTGAGTGATTGCGCAAACAGCAATCAGAACTATGATTGAGCGAGCAAACACGGGCTTGTTAACTCAATCAGTTGCTTAAGCCGAACATAAACATCAATCACCGACTGATCTGCATATGTTACAGATAAACTATCACGGAAATGCAAATTGCTAGGAATTACGTATCTAAAAGTGGAGCAGCCTATTTGAAAGGCAAAGTTATTTAAACTAGTACATATGTTAATACTTGTTTCTGACATACATTTGAAACATGCAGGATTCCTTTTAAAGGGATATTGGCGAGTAGAAATTGCAACACAGCAAACACGACTATACGGCTTACATAGCAGCATACTTTAATTATGAGACCTTAGTCCTCTAGAATGTAACCAATTCAAGAATAGAATCGTTTGCCACTAGATTAACATTCATAGGGACAAGTTGCTTGCGGCGTGCACATTGCACAACTTCACAGGCACACGACGCACACGAGACCAACCTTTAGCGATAGCCTTACCAAGTTTCTAAAATTTTTGTTTCGTAATAAACCGTTCATAGCCCCGCTGGTAGTGTGGATCAATCTCACTGTTAAGAAACGTCGGGCGCGGCTAATACTCGGATGGGTGCCCGATAGTGGCAAATTTCATACGCTCTTCCGTGATTCGGAGGGCACGTTAAGCCGTCGGTCCCGGTTGCTATTGATAGATAACAGTCGTTAAACCTGGTCGGTATCTCCACTAATCCGCATTGGAGCAGCGTGGTGGAGTACGCTCCAGGCCTTCCCCGGTTGTGGGGAGAGACTCGTGCCCAGCAGTGGGACATAAAAAGGGTTGAGGGCTAAGGAAGCGGTTATCGATAAAACAATATGCAACATAAGTATCGAGTTTATTTGGATTCGGTTAAAAGGAGAATATATCTCTTCTTTTTATAATATTAACTAAACTTTCTATTTGGGGGCTGGTTCTGTAGTGATCACTGACTTAATGACAGATAATAACAGCGTAGGCTTTCTATGACAGCAATCTAGAATATACTGATGCCCTTAACAACACTATTAAAATGAAAGATTACTGTATAAACTTCAACGTAGTCCAGTCTTATCCTTTTTTTAGCTCGCCTAATGAAATTTAGCTCCAAAGTAGACAACGGAACTGCGCTAATAGGATTAAATTTTTTAATGGCGTGCAAAATGCAGGTGGATAAAAAGAAGGGTTGTTCTTATTAAAGGTAATCCTTTCCACGTATACTTTAACAGTTTTAGCTTTTACATTAAACGGATAATCTTTATAATCGCAAATTAATAGGATCCTCGGCTCTATATTTTTCATCGTAAATGGATAACGTAATGCAAACAAGCAACTCATGGATACACCCGACCTGAAATAGGAGAGAAGTCCTATCTGGGGTCGCACATGAATACTCATGAGGACTGAAATGCCTCCTCAACTAAAGTGTCTCTGGTATCCATTCCTGAGGAGATGACATAACATGACTCAAGACTTGCTTCACGGCGGGTTGTTCAAAGTAGCACCTTTTCGAGTACAAATTATTATTACCTACACCTAATGGCGTTTCCAATAATATCGATGTATGTCCACATTTTCATAGTAGACTTGGTGATAGTACATTGCTCGTGAGCTGTAACAACTGGTTCAAGGTTGTTCCTAACAAGAATGCGATCTACCTCATACGCAGCCAGCTCACATTAACTTCACGGACCTATCGAATCTAGTGCAATGATAATGCAGCTGGAATTTTGAACACATTGAAATTTAAACCTTAGCTCTATCATCATAGGCAACCATTTCAAATGACATTGTTCAACAAAAATAAACGGTAAGCTAGTTGCACAGATTATAATAATTGACATGTTAGGTTTTTTATGGCTTCCGAAAACAGGCAAAGGAATTCGTTGTGCTACTTTTGTTAATGGAGTTCAAGCTAGTTTGTACTCAGTAAGCGCCCTAATAGAGATTATAATAAGGAGATACTATTTATTATTATATAATAATATAGATATTAAATAAGTCTTCTACTATAGTGCAGAATCATTTAGTATGCGTATGACATTGACGACGAGCATTAAAGGATTAAAAGTGTGATATTATTATTAAAATTCACTCTACCTGGAATAACCCTTCAAGTTCTCTCATCCGGAATGACACAAAGCTTTCTCGCAGCTTACTTTCCTTCATTTATGACGTGTTTATACTTAATCCCGCTTAAGATTTCTGATAATAAAGAACAACACAATCATTTTTGAACGGTTGTATTTCTGTTAGGTATATATCTAGATATTTTTTAATAATTTTGATTTCCGCAATTAAATAAGGTCTATCCGTGAACTAGTTAAAGAGATATTTAAAATTAAACATGTAAAATTAGTAGGAATTGTAAGTAAAGTTATTTATTATTGACGTCACTTTTAATCAACTATCTCCCTATTTAATTTATCTTTGTTTGTTATAAAATAATCCCTAGTTTAGACTCCTGATTTTGAAGACGAATTTGTTTACAGTTTGAAGACTCAATTTAAACAGATGACTCGAGTATACGTTAGAATAAGTTGATCAGATAAAAGCATATTTGTAATGAAAACTTCGCTGACAACAAATAGATTCCTTCTTTGAGATGCATGTCTTTGCAAAACATTCAATAAATCCTGGAACCGACAAATATTTGTCCCGGAGTCTTGGCACAGCATTAAAGGAATCGACTAGAGTTTTATTAGACTTGAATAAGTACTAATTACAAATAAATTATGCAGCCACCAAGTTACTAAGCAGGAATTCAAAGAAAGAATTTAGTCTTAGCAATACTTCACCGTAAAACCGTACGTTTCGAAGATTATAAACAGATAAAACATTAGCCGAAGCTACCGAAAGAGTGTCCTCGAAGATTTATAGCAACCCGCCGACCCGCATGCTATACCGTTAGATAAATCTTTTTTTTCGATTTTTTTCTCAGGCCACAATGTCTCGGCTTTGAATTTTAAAAAGACATCGAATCGGAATGCCTGTAGTGTTTGTTGCTTGGTTTCAATGAATGAGGGTTGTCAGATCTTATTTAGCCGACTTTAGACAACGGAAGTTACCTATTAATTCTATACGTATGTATGTAATTTTAACGAAATGGTACACATAATAATCTAATTAGGTTTACAAGCTTAGGTTGGGTTAGGTTACCATAATATATGGTTACCGCTTGGGTTACTCTAAGAAGAGTCTATCCAAACTGCTTATTATAATATCGCACAGTCTAGAAATGCTTGCAACAGTAAAGGTTATTCCAGCTACGACGTTTAAATTTTCAAAATCCTCATGTCATATTGGGTCGAACTATAAATAAAAAAGACAATTTTAAATAATTTAAATTAAGCCGGCTCTACTTCCCGCCAAATCATCTGTCAACGAGCCGTGTGTACGCACAGATAATAAACACGCGCACCCCTTCTTCCGTTTCAGCCGATTACTAATCGATATTTTTCAATACTGCATTGTACACAGATTAAAAACCAGATGTTATTCCCCACATTGTTAAGCCAAATATAAAACCTCTTGGAGCCCTGCGCATTATAAGCAATCTGGTTCCAATAACCCTTTAACAACGAAATATTGTTTGAATTATTACTTATGACTGTGAGGGAGTTAATTATGATTTGTGATCCATTTCGATTCGTAGGTACGCAATAAGTTGAATATCTTTGATTTTCTTAATAAAGTCACTTTTAAATCAATTTTTTATAACTAATATTTAATATAAATATATGAAGTACACTAGTCGTTAGACCTGGTCGGAAGTCGTTTGGGCAGTTTGACAACCTATGAGAGGCGTTGGCCGCCAATTCCTATTGGAGAAGAGAGTCGGATGCTCCAAACCTTCCCCGTTCGTAGGGAGAGATTCGTGGACCCACTAAAGGATTGCAGACAACTAACAGGTACCTTCATAGATCCCAGTATGGGTTTCAAAAATAATTTTGTACCATTGTAAGCTCTTAAAGTAAGGGCCTCTTTATAAATGCATACAGTAAGTATGTATTATGTTTTCATTAATTTAATTTCACGTTGATCAATAGAGTAGGTATCTCTTTGGAATAAGTCTAAATACTTACAAAAAAGTATCTAAAAGATATAAGTTGAGAAGCTCTACAATATCGTGGTTAAAAGAAGTACGTCTCTGGAGAAATCTCCCATCTCGTTTCACTGTTCAATCCGTATAAGTGTCTACACTTCAATGTGAGTGATTCTTCATATCTCTGTACCTATAATATGTAGGTAGGTACATGATAAAATTACTTACTTTCTGAAATTTGATAATGGGTATTTGACTTTTTGTATTGTAATAATGAAATAACAATATATTTTATATATCTACGGACATCCAACTTTAATATTGAAGATACAATTTTGGTTCAATAATATTGTGTGTATAAATGGGAATTACATGGGTCCGTAGATACTTTGATGATAATAATGTATTATGTACGTTAAAATTATCTGCATTCAGTATTTTCATAAAGTTCTTTAATTTTTTGATTTCTATTTTTTATAAGCTATGAAACAAGCTCACATTCCGCGGAGATAGAGCAAGTGTATCTAGGTAATTGATTTAGGCGCGCTCAGTACACAATAAATCAGTGCGTTATCTGTTCATATCGCCACTCTATTGTTTATGGTCGCGCGTATCATCTGTCATATTCCATAGACAGGTCTCGTTTATTCATGCGCTAGTCTGCGCCACTAAAGTCTCTTATTTATTGCCTTATTATTGGGTACACGGTTTATTGGCTTCTCTTGTTTTTTTATTGTCTGGTTTTATCTGCATTATTATTTTTGTCATTCCTTTGAATAGTTGGTTTATAAAAAGTTGTATAAATACCTAACCTATACTTCTTATTTTACTAATAATAGTTACTACACATTTAAGTATGTAGTTATACCTTTATTTATTTATGTAGGCACCCTACGTGTAGGGAGGATTTTCCCTAAAATAAATTAAGCATTTAACTTCCACCAATATTGAATGAATTTAATCGAAATATCAACTTCCGTAAATGAAAAAATTCTACGAGTGGTTTCTTTGTGATAGTAGGACTCATTATTTTGTTCGGAAGGACGGGAACGGCCAAAATGAGTTTTATCCACTGATCGACTCTCGAGATATCAGGCTGAAGTGCTTTTGCAAACTTTAATCGATTCCCACCCGTGATTACGATTCCAATTCGAATTTTGATAGAATTTTTACATTTGCTGAGCACTTCACGTTCCGCGCCGACATTCGAATAAAATTCCCTTTCAAGTAATGCAATGTACACACTAATTTCCGTCACGAGCTTAAACGTGATTCGCATAAATTGATTCCGGACATCGACGAAGAAAATAAAATTCGATAACGCGTAGAGTAAACGTTTTACGAGATTTGCCCACGGTCTCTACCTAATTTGAAAACGGCGGTGAGCAACGTTCTTACGCGTAATTATTTAGGAGAGGAAAAATCATGAACGATCCTAGAGCGATCACTGTTTTGTACAATTTGTGCTCTCTGAAGTCTCTGAAACATGCCGTTAGCGCCATCTATTAACAACGCGAGCAAGTTAGTTGGCAGTCCCCCGCCCCGCACTGCCACCGTCGCGCACCCTCGGCGTTCACTCGCCTCAGTCGGTTTTGGTCTGGCCGATCAGTCC
>DWQK01003591.1:0-11365 GCA_018231225.1 Noctuana stator | reverse complement strand
TAACAACCGGGACCGACGGCTTAACGTGCCCTCCGAAGCACGGAAACGCGCATGAAATTTGCCACTAGCGGTCACCTCTTGCGATTCACACTGCCAGCGGGGCTATGCGCGCTTCTTATGTACCTACCTACTAGTAAATACCTACTAGTACATAAATCATCAGCAGTATTGACCCATTATTTTCCTTTAAATTCCTATAAATTGATACTAATCTAATAATACAGTTTAAACTACTGCTTCGAAATCATCATTGTTAATTCCACTTATGATTTGCAAACATAGGTATTTAGTACACACCCAAGTACAAACAGTATCTACCTCCATGCGTACGAATTCTCGACGAACAGCTAGTTAAATATGGATCATTAAGAGACTCTGCGGGAAACCGATTTCTTTTACAACACGAAAACTCATTACTTTTAATGGGTGGTAAACCGTAGGCTCTATCTCCCGGCATCGAACTGTACGCCTGGCTCCGTAGTACGAATTTTGACACTTTAGAATAACGTTGTCGAGTTACTTGTCATACCTTACATTGTCAGTCTCGTATTGTGAAAATGCGCATTTAAATATGAAAACGAGCAATGAATATGATACAGTTTTAGCTCTCGCCGTACTAGCAAGTTAGTCGATGTATGGAGATATTCGACATCGAATTGCATTTTTCATTAACTATTAAAACTTGTTCTAGGGGCCATGGAAGGAAAGAAGTGTCCTCGATCTTAAGCACGATTTGCAGTATGATCATGTCTTTTGTCACTTGTCAGTTTACCTATAATAGGGTTGAAACTTGATATATAAAATTTTAATCCTATATAGATATACATTTTAACTCAATTATAATTATATTATTTTCTCAACGCAAAGGCTGAACGTTGAATTATTGAACTAATGTACTAAAATATTGGTATAAATTAAAAATCTGTTTAATGTAATTCGAATATCTCAGTGAATAGCAATCCCAAATGCTGCTGTGTGAATGGAACTTTTTACCCAAAACTTCTACGCCATCACCCACTGCCATTTTGAACCATCTTGTGTATGTTACTGAATAAATCAAAAGTTTAAAATCATTAAATGGTAATAAATAAAATTCCTCGTCGCGGAGCGGGGCTTTACTTTTACGAAACTCCTTTGAGACTGTAAAGGCTTAGTTATATGATAGGTATATTTTTTCAGTTATTGGAATAGAAGATTCAGTTCACAAACCGTTGAATGACATTATTATAATATTTTCATTTTAAAACGTATTCTTGGCTACATTTGCTTGGCATTATGCTTGACATACAAAGGGAACATTCACTCTGAACATCTTCAGAAAGCTAAAATAAGCTCGCAAATCCGAAGAAGTATTCTCCAATATTCTATTCAATATGAAAGTACTACAGGATTACATATTTCATTTATAATATTACGAGTTAAAATATGAAATGGCGTTTTGTACTGAGAATTCCAGCAATTTTTTACGAGGTAGATATTTGTTTACTTAATTAATTATGTATTTACTTATGTAGGTATCTACACCTACCGTCTATTTCATTAAGAAATCACTCATACAGAAAGAATCGATCTTATCTACTTGTGACTGAAAAAAATCCAAAGGTTAACAGTACTCCGCACCGTGAGAAAAATAATCTATCGTGGAAGGGTAGGTTAAGCGTGTATACTCGTACAGGATAACATAGCTTTTATATAGATAACCTAATACTTATAATTCTTAGACATAAATCACGCGGCCAAGCGGATTATGACAAGGGTGACCTTTACGGGACTTTATGGACAACTTACAAAATTAGAAGTGCTTGCGGGAGTCGAGCCCGGACCCACTGGAACGGTCAAAATTCAACCATTAGGCTGCTACTGTTTGTTTTATAACAAGCTCTAACGCATTTCACAAACGCCGAGAACCTCGCAAATTCCTATACGCGCTTTCGTAGCGAGAGTACTACCAAGCAATGAGTACGAAATTTTGTGGACGGGAATTTTAATACTGTTCCCAAAAGAATTTGTATTACATTCTGGATACTGGCATTTAATTTCAGAACATAAGAACAACTTGAATTTTTAGCTTTTCGAATTGAATTCACTACTGACTCACTAGTTTTCATTGGTTTATGAGAAAGGTTTAGGCAAAAGTTCATCACGTTCGCCAAGTGCAGATGCACTCTCATGCAGATGTTGTCAGTTATTTATCGTTTATCTATCACTCCTTACGCAGATTATCTATAACAACACTTAAGGGCAGTTTCATCATCTTCGAGTTAATCTTAAAGTAAGGTACTTATCAGTTAAATTCACACTGTGTACATAAGATGTCACTTTGTTCTTGAATCACTGATAAAATCTTCTTTGTGAGGGCATGGTGTCTGATGTAGGTATAGGAATACCTGTAATAACGGATTTACCATATCCGTGGATTCCAGTAATCCAAAGTAACGTGAAATTTGGAAATTGTAGTAGAGGAAAAATTTTATGCGTAAGTATTTAAAAAGTATAAACTGAAGCCTATGCTAATAGACTATTTAAAATATCTCAAATAGCGCCCACTAAGATGGTTGCCTAATCTCCCAATATCTCAAGTTCCAAAGTGGTTTAACAAAAGGGCGTCTCTTTCGTAAGCTACTAAAAAGTCGGTGACTGTTTGGAGTTCCGCAAACCACAATCTTAAAAAGGTTAGTACAATAATAGCCTCCTTTGGGTGGCATTCTTAGTCTCCCCGGGTGCCACCAGTGCTTTACTGGCTTAACATGTTTAGGGCGTCACCCATTCGTGGAAATAATAAATTTAGACATAAAAGGGGTTGCGGAAAAGAGCAAAAGAAAATATGTTACATAATTGTAATGTATTAATTCCACGGCTTGTTTCTGGCTTTTACTTTTACATTTAATATTTGTATTATGGAAAAGTACTTTCTTAAAGCAGTCTTTTATTACATTAACAATTGTTTTCCTATGTTGCTGAGGTCCAGTTTTATATAAAAATGTTTCTGAAGTATTTAAAATTGTATTAATTTTTTAGTTTAAAACATTTTTTCAATTGTTTTAGGAGTTTGAGTTAACATTTGTATGTTTTCTGTCTGAAGAGTTGTGCATTTAACACAACAATCGTTTCTTTGCAACAACTTTTATTTTGTGAAAACTTTTTACCCCGAGAAGAAAAATATTTTTCAAAAGAAAAACAAAGAAGCCAGTTGGCAAGTTTTATACATCCTATATATTTCAATTTTCAGTTATATTTATATGAGTTTAAATAATAAAAAAAATATAATATTAGTACAAGGTAAAAAAAATATACCGTTTTCGCATTATAACAATATGCATAAAAATATTTAAAAAAAATCAATTTAATGCAAAGTTTTAGGAAATTTACCTCCTTCTTTCTTAGGACTATAGGTTACGAGATTCGGAAACAAACAGACCCCTTAATGTTCGAACTTTAAAAAAGTATGAATTAATTACGAGTATAATTTATGTCTCTATACTTACCAGAATACCAAACCCTGTACCTAAGTATAATTAAGGACTACAATATTTCATGTCAGTCTAAAATAAGCTCGTATTTTACGAAAGTTAAAAATGTTATTGACCCATATACTATATGCCCAAGGGGTCGGCAACGACCCCATAATACCAGACCTTGTCAATTACAGCGTTATATAATTGACATAACATACGAAACGCCACAGATTTTACATAATTTTGAAATACAGGTACCAACATTTTATTTTAAAGCATAACTGCAACTAGCTCGTCCGAGTACCGGTTGTACCCAAAGGAGCTTAACTTGTATCTTGTAAGATAACTTGCTATCTACACTATCAGCGAAGCTAAGAGCGTTTCTAGCAGAGTTGTGCGTGCTTTTAGCGGGGCTATACGCGCTGAAAGATAATAACAATCGTCAATCTTTTTTACTATATATGTACATTTATGTTAAATTCTCTTTTTAACGGAAAACAAAATTGAACTATCCATTACATGAGGAAAATATACTATACAAAGTACGTACTATTTTAATATATATAAAATACGTTTATAATGATGGATGTTAACTAAGACGCGTTAATTTAATGCAAACCACTGTTCAATTGTGGTTATCTTATATTGCTCTGATAAAGATGGTTACATTAATAAACGCCATGAAATTAACAGAACTGCAAAAATACACAGACTGATTACAAACGAAGAGCTCTCTAAATACTAAGCTAGTAACAGACTTAATGTTTCTAGTTTCTAACTACTAATAACCTAGTAGCAGTAGCTGCTTCGATATTTTTATCTCATTTGATAATTTATTTTCAACAAAGCTTACCTTTTATAGGTATAGGTAACTGTCCGTCCAATTA
This sequence comes from Noctuana stator, assembly GCA_018231225.1. Taxonomy (NCBI): domain Eukaryota; kingdom Metazoa; phylum Arthropoda; class Insecta; order Lepidoptera; family Hesperiidae; genus Noctuana; species Noctuana stator. The sequence goes on along the minus strand of DWQK01003591.1, from coordinate 7,023 downwards.
AGCATTTGTACGCTTAGCTCCAACAAGCTTAGCGCCGTAAGGATAATAAAATAAAGGAAAATATTAGGATTGTTTCCTCATAATTAGACTCGTCGTCAGGGCGTTAACCGATATGAGTAAATAGGCTCTCTTCATGGCGTTTAGATCATTAATTGTTTCATTTTACTTTGTGTGGAATAATTGATTCTAACGATCTATTCTACGCATCTCGCGCACTTCTATGTCCACTAGTACTAGCTGTGCTTTATCCTACAATCAGTCGGCGTTAACAACTCTCCTCCCCTATTTAACTATGGTTTAGGCGGACAAGAGTTCCTCCTCCAAATTAATGAGCAATCAATAAGCAAGCCTAGGTTTTATACAAAGTTACTTAACGGGTTGCGGGTACTAGCTTAAAGAATATGAGACCGGCATTTTTTTTTATTTTAAGTAGTAGTCTCGCAATTCCTATTAGTACTTATAGCCTGGTATTACTATATACTTAACTCGTACAAGCATTTAAACATCCAAAATAGCGTCCATTTAAACAAATGAAATACACTAGTCTTTCGAGTTAACACTTGTCTTTGACTTCATATATAACTGTAGGTCGTCAGCATACGAATGGTAAGAACTGTTGAAGATACATAATAAGAGAAGATTAAGTATATACTAAGAAGTGAAATTTGACAGGGATGGCAGAAGCAGGGCTTCGGTAAAATTGAGTAGAAGACGTAGGATTGTGTACTTTGGGGAGAGGTCTAACAAAAGCTTTTTAAGTTCGTGGTAATAGTCTGGAGCTGAGAGATAATTTTATATGTGTAATAGCTGGTAGAAGGTCGTATATTAAATGGTAACTATCATTTCATACAGGACCTTTCCTAACGTCATCATATCCTATTACTTTGGAGGTGATTACTAAAATAGACTTAATAATCTCATCTCATCTTGAATTTTTTTAACGTTAGACTTGACAAAATGTCAACCGTTTGATATTTAAAAAAAATTGTGTCTGAACATTCAACGTAGGAAAATCGTGAGCGTGTTTTAAATTAAATTTTTTCCAGTAAACGAATTCACGAGCACCAGTGGTTACCATAAAAATAAACGATTCTATAATGGATGTTCAAGGGAAAACGCAATCACAATTCAATTCATATCGCAAACATTGTTCGGTCGTATGTAGAGGACTTGTTAATCTTGTTATGGCCGTTATTGGGTAAACTACACGTTCTCCAATTATCGCTGCGTTATTTCTGAAAACCTGTCTGCTCTTGTAATATTCATTTACAAAATTTGTTTAAGCACGATATTCCTATAGTTCCGAAGTTCAACTAAAGGTAGTTAGAGTCTAAGTACAGAGGTACTTAGACTACTATTACTAGAGAGTCCATGTAAATATTGTACAATCTATTTGCCAATATTGACATACCGCAAAACATGATTTGAGCACACAAGTACTACAATATTATCCACAACACAAATACGTATCCAGATTTCCATTACATTGTCGAGGTAGGTTGGTAGTACTGCGTTACAGGCACAGCAAGGAAAAAAGCAGTTTTATAATATGATGTTACACATATCTGTTAAAAAAGAACTGCCTTTTTTTTGGTTTGGTTAAAAACAGGTTTTTAAGCTTTTTGTGTTGGCTAAATAGAATTATTTATTTATAAATGAATTACATTACAAATAACACAGTTTTATCTTTTTTTAAATATATTACGGGTCCGTTCGACTGATTTGATTATTTTTAATTGTTAATAAAACTACCTTATTAATGCACAGATTTGTCACGAAGCATTGAAAACCAACTTAATTTCATCTAACTTCAAATTGTACTCAAATTTCAAATTGTACAAATTGTACTTGTTTTTATATAAAATACTCGCTGGAATACAATGCAAACCTGTCAGTTTGCTTAGGATCATGAAATTTCGTTGTAAGGTTCCTGAAATAACGTTTAGAAAGACAAAGAAAGGATTTTTAAAAAAATCGTTTAAAAGTGGATCTGTTCGTTTGTAAAAGAATAGAAATAATTTCCATTTCGTAAAAAGTCCTTTTTCAAAGTTACGTTTTCAGTGTTATTTTTGAATTAGGTAGGTTATTTTTGAATTATTACTTTTGAATTTAATATTGTCAACACAATACTGCGGAGCTACGGATATTCTCATGTATGTGGTTACGTATCTCTGATATAATTATCTCCTATAGTGCTCAAACACAATGGCACTTAAGCAATGATACGTTAATATAATGTGTGGGTATGCGAGGGAGGCGTTTCAGTTGAATACGGAATTGCGAAGTATTGCTGTACAATGAAGTAGGAATGTAATTAATTGCCTTGCTCTTAAAACTCTTTAGCAAGATTTGCATCTCCTCTAACTGCTCCCTATTAGGCTTCGATTCAGCGATTGTTTAATGTTTCAGTATTTATCGTTAAAATAATTACCTATCATTGTTCGAACATATGCGTAATGGAAAAACCAACATTACTTGTTCTCTTATTTTTAAGACTTTTTATTTGAAAGCGCATTAGCATAAACGCTAATTAAAATGCGTTGGCCATCTGGCTACTACAGAATGAATTACAGTCCACGCCTCAAGTAAACAAAGCTTAATAATTATGTTTATTTTACGGAACTGATTTTGGCCGCACGGCAAGAGATTTTTCAATGTTGCAAAACGTGCGAGCTACTGAGACCTTCCGACCCTTGGCCATTAATTATTGAAGTACAAATATAGGTCTGCAAACCAGCATTCCCATTATGAATAAACTGAAAAAGTATTGCATATGTAATTATGTACTTATTGTCCTCGCATAACATAGTTTATTTAGGCACGCAATCTCCGTTTCTGTGGTGGGTTTAGTTAACACTGCGTTGCGACAAATTGTTTAATTAAACCCATTAGGTTGTGTTGTGCCAGATTATATACTTCATACTTTAAGTCAATTTTTTGTAAGAACTATGGTTAAAGTTTACTTTAAGTAATATCTTTGTAATTTTTATCATACGACATAGATAATAATAATTATATAATAGGTACGTTCTAAATTTGGTTAATTTGAATTAACACAAAGCATTATTTTTCACCTACTTGATATGAAATATTAAATAGATGTTTCAAATTCTATGAATACTTACCTACTATGAATTGGTAAGTTATTATTTTAAAAACCATACCTCAAAAAGGCTGTCCCAGCCCTCAAGAGTTTGTATAAATTATCTTAATAATAAAAATAATAATTATGTCTATAAGATACTTACGGGGACAGCACGGTTGCGTTCGTCCACGAGTGAATCAGTGACGCTGAGCTTGCCGTCGGACACGACGATCTGGAGTCCAAGCCGGTACACGCCGAGAGGACGTGAAGGTCCAAACTTTGGCTTTGACACCAGGGTCAAAGTGAGCACTTCGCCGGAGTTCACCTCGGTGTGCACGTTCCATGTGAACCACTGGGAACAAAACGGAGGCTTAGGTGGTTCGGCGAACAGAACGAATAAAAAGAAGAATTATTAAAAAATTTAAAACTGTAGGGACATAAAAAAATTTAAAGCGACCTGTATTAACATTAAATTGTAAAGGTAACGTTTAATCTGCTATTGTCTCCCTGCTTACGACCTCAACAAAGCTGCGATTTATCGAATAAATGCTTTCTCATCGACACACCTCGTAATATGACGCTGACTTGTAGCCTAATAGAACAGAATAATCCAAGCCACATTTTAGATAATATCAAGTCAGTTGGGAGTGTGATGCTCTCTGCGGGCTTTGTACGCCCTTAATTGATAACGGTCTCCAGGCGGCCAATAGTTTCCGAGCAATTTGTTAGTAGACAAGATGTAATGATACTCGTAAATATTGTCTTATATGGACGAGCTAATTCGCCCAACTGTTAAGTATTCTTGCCGATTCAGCTGACGAACTATCGCCAAGAATATAGGCGAATGTCATGTATCGATCAGTATATACGAGTATATCGCTCACTGAACGTTTCAATGAGAAAATATTCTGATTCCTTTATGATGGCATTTTATTGATGGTTACCCGATAATAAAATTTATCGGTCAATACTAAATTGTTAAAATCAGGCGCGCAATTAGGGATGGTGGGTACGGACCGCTTCGGGTGTCAGCGGTTGTGGGGTGATACCCGACGTCAGATACGCATACCCCTGGTTCGGCATTACAAACCCCTCGTTCCGCCGATGTAAAAAGGGAAGTTCAAGTGTCTTCATTGGGGTGACACCCTCAATATCCACTCCGGGTGTCACCAGTGCTGCGCCACTGGTTAAAGTACCTATACGCAAATTTTAATTCTTATTACATTACAAACATCATAACAAAAACTTTTGCTCATTCTCTGTCATTTGTGGTCTTTAAGTAGATAGGTACACATAAATGCTAGAAGTTTGTGGTAATTTGCATAGCTCGTAAGATATGAATAATGGCGAGTAATCCTTACTTTTTAGTTTATCAAAAAGTATTTAATTTTCGAAAACATTGACACACGACAAAGCCAATGTAGTTTAATATTTTAGATGAGAGTTTAACGTTTTTAAAAAGGATTGAAAAATAAAAATCCATGTTGGGCATGCAGGTTCAGCAGGCATGTTCAGATACGAGATACGAGAGAAAAAACAAAAAAACAACAGCTATTTGAACAGTCCGTAAGGGAAAAGATCCAAGCGATTTTTTATACATACCTGCACCAAAACGTAGAACATAACGGAATTTTTATTGTAAGCACCGAGGTATAATTTGAATGAATATCATCTATTGATTATTAATAAGGTATTCATTCTTAATTTTTTTTTTTTGCCTTAATCAAAAGTTTGCTTCCAAACCCGTATAGGATTAAACTCCTTTCTTCTTTGTATAAAAATCCTACCCATATTTGTACAAATAAATGATCTTCATTTTCTGGCCAGACGGTTTTCTCTATTAATAAAGGAATGTCATTTGTATAAAATTAATATTAACTAATTGATTACACATAGGTAAATTTCAATAGCTGCTCTACCTATATGGCTTCAAGTTCCCGAGCATTTATCAATTAAATTAAATTGAATGGTCAAAGTTTAGACTTGGCTGAGTTTCTAAACTTTGTTTGCTGTGACCTAATTGTAAGTAATACCTCGTTGTTTTATCGACTACAAAGTTTATACAGAACTTAAATAGCTAATGTTACATCAAAGAGTTCTCTCTATATTCCAACATATTAATACTAATACTAGTCATAGAAGTTAGATTAAATAAGTTTCCAAAACTAGTAAGTTAACCATTGTTTGTAAAGCAAATAGGTTATTTGTAAGCCTTTCCTAATTCAAATTGCATTAAAATAATCTTAACTTGGCAAGTTCTATTATTGAGTTTACGAAAAAAATTCTTTAAAGTTATTGAAGTAAGTAGGTGATGCATACAGATGAAGTTAGAAGGAAATTGGTATTATTATCAAATCTTTTTTCGTCAAAGCTGTTACGATAATGCAAATTTGTTAAGAACTCGACTTTCTTTCATATAATAAAATCATTATTATTGTACACCAAAATTTAACGGTGATAAGACCCAGTTGTACCTTTGCACCTCGTGAGTAGGTAGATAGCTAGAGTACCTACCTAGGTACTCTAGCCATCTCGCTACTACACTGAAGCGACAATTGAGCCTACATATTCCTTTAAAACCTATTAATTGAAAAACAAGTAGCTAGTTACCTAGCACATGAATTTCCATCTTTATCTCGATCTATTTGTGCTTGTAATAAGCAAACAACATTATTAAAATTACCTGGCAACAATCTCTTTGTATGAACCTCATTAAAATTTTAATACAAAAACAACTGACAAATAAAATGTTGTAATATCAAAATAACAAAGCTTGAAAAAGGAATTGTGGATGTTTGGTTAATGTTCGCTCCACAATAATTTTACAGCGGTCTCTGAACCTGTGATGGGATACGAAACAAAAAGATATTTAATTTATCGTTACATGATATTATGTAAATTATAGGTACCTAATAAATAAAACTGAAGTGTTTGTGTGTGATATCAAAATAACTTCGTAACAACAACAAGCAAGGTGACACCAGTTCTTAAACAGCCCTTTTAACATTTTTTGTATGTCCGTCTTTTTATTTGTCCGAGGTAACTTTGGAACGGCTGACAAGATTGTAATGAAACCATAAATCAAAGATAAAGGAGTTAGTAGGCCAACATATATGTTATATACTTGAAATATTTAGGGTTCCAACGCGAAAGTCGGAAAACCCTTAAAAATTGCTCCAAATTCACCTGTAAAAATTACTCCAACTAAATTTTAAAAACAAATGAGGGCAGCATGAAAGTCTGTATTGACAATAAAAGTAAACTAATACATGTTACAGAATTTTTTGAAGAATCAACCACAGTAATTAATATAAATATGTATTCTAGATTTTGAAGTACCTATCCAATCGCTGAGTTTTAAATTTCATATATTATTCTTATTCAATTATGTTATTTTTATTAGTATTCAAAATCATATATTATAGTGTAATACGAAAAATTACAAACACAACGATCTCATTTGAAGGCGCAGGTCGTAAAATTTTGTTATGTAGGTATCTTTTAAAGCCGTAGGGCGGGCTCCGCCTCATGGTTTGTTACCTGTCACATTGATACTCAGGTGGCAAATATAAAACTATACAAAATGAAATGTACCTTAAAAGTAACTACAAATGCAGTACAACGTTCAACTTACATCGAACAGTTTGTCAAAAACTGAGTCAAGTAAGACTATTCTCAAATCTATTTTGTGTTACCTTCGATACAATGGAATGTACAAAGTTTATATACTCGTATATACTTTGCTGTTCACTGAGTAGCTAATCTATACTAATATATAAAGCCGAAGAGTTTGTTTGAACGCGCTAATCTCTAGAACAACAAGTCGGATTTGAAAAATTCTTTTTGTGACTGGTAGCTACATTAATGAGGAAGATTATAGGCTATCAAGCGTTACGTCACAATTCTTAAAGCGGGTGAAACCGCGTGACACAGCTAGT
>DWQK01003590.1:0-11366 GCA_018231225.1 Noctuana stator | reverse complement strand
AAAATAACCGCCAGCTCTTGGGTCACCAGAGGCAAGGATAAGCCTAGTCGACATTTCTGACATGAATTTCTTCATGTTTATTGTAACTAACATATTTAATTTCAGAGTTATGTGCTTATGTCATTGGATGCGCACACACTAGATCTCGAGGAATTAAGATACGGATTATCGAACGTGACCTGTCTGAGAATTTTCGACCATTCCGATTCAAGAACACGCTCGTATTTAGCTGATTGGCAAACCAGAGGGTCAGCTGATGTAAAAATTCCACGACAAACTCACGAAATTACTGTAAGTATTTTTAATCTATACTATATTAAAATTCAATAGTCTTAATATAATATTTACCAAGTTTCGTTCATATCCGTTCACTGGTTTTCACGTGATGCCTCCACAGACAGACAAACAGACAGACAGACAGAGACAAAAGTTTTAAAAAATACATTTTTGGCTTCTATATAATTAATAAAGCCCCCCACCCCAGTAAAAATTTCGAAAAAATATTTAATGTACAGAAAAAATATTTCTACAGTTTTATTATAGTATAGATAGATGTGTTTGAATTGAATTTTTTGTATTGGCTTTGTGACGTTCGGGTGGTCTGCATGATTCGTAACTTTTATTATAAAAAGCATTTGGGTTACTTTATTTCTTTATGGATTGCTACCAAATGGACAATACCATTGTAATTTAAAATCTATCGTTTTCCCAAAAAAAATAGTAGTAAGAACCAGGTCAGCTTTATTAGTCTAAAGACCTATTTAAATGAAAAGATTAAACATTACTTTTCATTGTGGTTGTATTCTATTGATTTCAGGTAGAAGCAGCACTAGCCAGTGACGCAGCAAAACTTATAACAGATGCAGTAGAAAGTTCCCCAGATGAATTTAAAATAGAAGCTCAAGCGATTGAATGTGGTTCAGATAGCAAATGGGAAATCGGGGAAGATTTTACGCAGCATTTGCTGACGGTAACAATGCCCGATAATAGATAGCTATCTGGAATGCTTTGTGTTGCACCAATTTGTGTTGAATTTTTAATGCTTCTCGACCTCGTTTAATTCAAAATATTTACGAACATTTTACTCCGACCTACAACATTATGTTAAATAAATTTCACCTGTAAAAATCTAGAGTTCCACGTTGAACAAGAATTTTTTTATTTGAACTATCAAATAAAATACAGACAGAATTGAGGACCTCCTACTTTTTTAAGTCTGAAAAGATTAAACAAATGAAATAAGCTATTGATAAAATTAAATTTATACTATAAACAAAATACTCACATACTATTCCGTATTTTCAGAATCCAATAACAGGAATAACAGGTAATATTATATTAGACGAAAAAACGGGGGAACGTCCAAACTTTAATGTTGAGATTATGGAGTTATCTAACAGCGGATTTAATAGTATAGCCAAGTGGAATGCTAAAACAGGTTTTCACTATGTACGATCCCCAAACGAAGTTTCTGATCTCTTGGCAGAAAAATGGCAAAACAAAACTTTCAGAGTCGTATCACGCACCGGAGCCCCGTATCTGATTGAGAAAACACCCAAAGAAGGCGAAGTATTGACTGGCAACGACCGTTTCGAGGGATACTCAAAGGACTTGATACACGAAATATTGAAAGAAACGTTGCACCTAAATTATGAGTTCGAAATTGTCCCCGGAAACGGATACGGTTCGTACAATAAGGACACCAAGAAATGGGACGGTCTTATCGGCCATCTTTTGGAGCGGGTTCGTTTGGATATACTCATATAGTCATTGAATGTCGATTGTTATACTCATGCAGTATCAAGTTTTCGATCATTAGAATGGGTATATTTATGTTTGCAGAAAGCAGAGTTGGCTATATGTGACTTAACCATAACATATGAGAGAAGATCTTCGGTGGATTTCACAACACCTTTTATGACTTTGGGCATAAGCATTCTGTATTCAAAGCCAACGCCTCCGCCGCCGGAACTATTCTCGTTTCTAAAACCCTTCTCCGTTGATGTTTGGATCTACATGGCCGCTGCCTACTTAATGGTTTCCTTATTGCTTCATATTTTAGCACGGTGAGTGCAAAAAAGCTAACATTTATAACAAATGTAAATCAGTTATTTAATTCCTCTGTTAAACTTTCTCATTCAAACATTAAAATCACTTAAGTTTATTTATATATTCTTTGGCGTCATAACAAAACAATAGCAGTCTCTGTCAGTCTACCTTTAATTTAAGTTTTGTTATGTTAGGTTTGGTTACGTAACCACATGAAAACGTAAACATAAACGTAAATATACACAAAAGTAAACATAAATAATAACATAAAAGCGCGATAAAGTTTTCTATCTTTTCTAGATTAGCTCCAAATGACTGGGAAAACCCACATCCGTGTGACAAATCGCCCGAAGAGTTGGAAAACATTTGGCACATCAAGAATTCGTGTTGGCTTACTGTTGGCTCCATTATGACACAAGGTTCAGATATTTTACCAAAGTAAGGACTTTTTATGATATGAATATCACAAATGTAACAATAAGAAAGCACAATGTTTCAATTCAAAGTATTTTTGTTTCTTTTCTCTGAGCAAATGTTCATGGCTTATGGAATTACTAACGTCTATATAGTTTTTTTCCTTAATATCCTGAAAGCATTCATGTTATACCATTATTTAATTACGTGACCAATTCTCTCAGTTTATTATCATTTAAAATTCAGGGGTTATTCAACAAGATGGGTTTGCGGTATGTGGTGGTTCTTTGCGCTTATCATGTGTTCGTCGTACACTGCGAACTTGGCCGCTTTTCTCACTAATGCAGCAATGGATGATTCGATTAAGAGTGCGGAGGACTTGGCGCTTCAGACCAAAATCAAATATGGAACGGTAAAAGGCGGGTCTACTTCTTCATTTTTCAGGGTATGTTAAAGTTAGTATTCTTTTTACTGCAGAATAGAGTATCATTATTTTAGACCTAACTTGAAAACCATAAAAATGGTTATTGTGAGTCCACCTTAAAAGATAGACGTAATACATGTTATTGCGGACTTTGTGTAGTAATCTTTAAATTTATGTTTTTCAATTTACTATTTCGTGTTCTCTTCAATATCTTATGCGGCACAAGCCTTTAAAGCTCCTGGTCTCAAACCTTAAACAGAAGTTCTATAAGTTTAGTACTTTTTGAGATTAGCGCATTCCGACAGACAGACAACAGTCGTGACTTTTTAATGTAATGTACGAGTAAATGTATGTATTTTAAATGTTACTTGTAATTTTAAATAAAAGAAGATCGAAAAAGCATGAAAACGAAAACGAAGTAATTCAGTACTTTGAAGGGTTACGCTAATTCCTTTTATTTCATAGCGATCAAACGTATCGACTTATCAAAGAATGTGGGCGGCAATGGAGTCGGCGCGTCCGTCCGTCTTTGTCAAAAATAACGACGAAGGAGTAGAAAGGGTTCAAAAGAGCAAAAGAGCGTATGCATTTTTAATGGAATCGACAGCTATTGAATACCAGCTCGAACGGCACTGCGACTTGATGCAAGTTGGCGGGTTACTGGACTCTAAGGGATATGGAATTGCTATGCCGTTCGGTGAGAAATACCTTTATTATCACATTTAAGTAGTAGGTGCCTACCACCGCCAGGCCCTTCTATATTATGTGAATTAATAGTGTGTTTCGGGAGAAACAATCCCCGGTATTGTTTCTCCTGAAACTCCCGACACTCTAAATATATGCCATGGAAGTATGAGAAAGCGTCTTATTGGCGTTATGTTACGATTTTATGTTTATGTGTTAGTTATGATGCACTCAAATAATAAAGTGAATGCATTAGAATGTTATTTTTTCTAGGCAAGTATAATTTTTTAAAAGATTGCCTTTTTATTCAGATTCGTTGTATCGTACGGCTGTTGACAACGCTGTTTTGAAACTAGCGGAAAGCGGAAAATTAGTGGAACTTAAAAATCGCTGGTGGCAAGCGCCTAAAGGCTCCGGTTGTGTTGTAAGAATCTATTTTATTGTAAAAAAAAATTTGACCTGAATGTTAGTAGGTACCTATCTACATTTATTTTATTTACAGTCAGAGGAAGCAGGCGAAGAAGGAGCGAGTGCTGCAGAGTTGGGCGTCGATAATGTTGGTGGAGTGTTTGTCGTATTGGGAATCGGTTGTGGAATGGCAGCCGGGATGGGGGCCTTTGAATTCCTTTGGCATGTCAGAGATGTCGCTATTGAACAAAAGGTAAGGGTTAAATGGCATACCTATTCGGTATTAGGTATGTCATGTGTGTCCGGGGCCGGTTTCTTCTATTACAGTCTCTTAATTGAGTCGTTGTCATATTATATATAAAGTCACAATACTGATCGCGAATCGACAATTTCGAGAAAATTAAAGATAAAGTGAAAAATCAGAAACTTAACCGACGCTTGTGAATAAATAAATTATGCTAGGACAATCTGTATTTTTTATGATTCCGTAACTACATTAAAAAAACAGCCTCACTTCCGTCGTGACAGCGAAGCTCAAACTTTACTAATTCATTTTATTGCATTGGCGTAATTGACATCTAGTTGATGCTTTCAGATGACGCAAACGGAGGCATTTTGGGCGGAATTGGCATTCGCGCTAAGCTTCTGGGAAACAGAGAAACCAGTTCAGCATTCAAGACCATCTTCTTCAGCATCAGGTTCTAATATAGCCTCGAGAGCATCTTCCGTTCTTCGGTCTGCTGTAGACTTGTTCCATCTAGGAGTTTTTAATAATAAATAAATAAATAAAACTACTTTTTCATTGTTACTTCTTACTTTTATTAATTAGTTTAACTAAATATTGTTTGATAATAAATTAATAAATTTAATTTCTTGTACTTAGCTTACCTTATTGACTAGGTAAAGTCCGGTTTAAATTCTTTAAGCTCTTAGGATTAAGTAAATGACGCAGGTACAGTGGACAGTGTCAACCATATAATGACAGATTACACGTTAAAACAGTCGAATGGAAGTTCCATTTGATTCAGGAGCGATGAAAGCCACACATCACATCATGATCTCCTGTATTTTTAGCACAACATTAGCTTTAGTAAATTTCATCAAAGTTTATGAATGACGAGGCAGCCCGCAATACAGAGACGGCGCGCGACTTGGAGCGCTCGCGCAGGGGCGACGGCGAGGCAGTCGAGGGGGCTGCCGAGCGCGGCGGGGCGGCCGGCTTATGCAACACCCGAGGATCAAGTGAAGCACGCCACTCACTGATAATGGCTTCCTTGAATGTAATCTGAAATAATTAAATTGTACGTTAATTACACGCATATCGTAACGACACACAGAGACAAATTCCATTGGACGTTGTCGGAAGCTTCTAGGAGTAAAATTCGCTATTTAATAAAAGACAGCGTAACATTAGATTTCGAGGATACACGTTTTTTGTGAAGATGTAATAAGAGCCTTTTAAGTCACGCATCTACGGTTTCATAAGCGCATGTAGTTTCGTCGTCTCAAGTAACTTGAAGTGCAATATAGCAATTAAAAACATACGCATCCTAACACTTTGTGGTGGAGAAAAGCTTCTAACACAGGTTACATAATCCTCTTTTAAACTTTTGATAAAGAATAAACCAAAGCAAAGTCTAAGTTACGTTTTAAAATTTAAATAAAAAAGAAAAATGAATCTTAACAAAAGCTTTAAGAAAACAGGTAACTAAATTAATTATACCATTTTAACTTTTTAACAATTTAATTATTTTAGTGCGATCGGCGGTTTTAATTCATTATTTCGTTAATTTCATATAATCATTTGCTTATCACTTTAAAATGAAACATAAGTCACGTTTTTTATGACGAAAGAAGCATTTTCGTATACGAAATTAATTCCGGTTAAGAATTTCTTTATTTTACATTTACAATGTTAACAAGTCGCTTGTCGCTAGTATGAAAGATTTTTGCTAGTTACATTGCAAGCGTGAACAACTAACACGGTCGGTTTTATCAATTTAGGAACCTTGCCAAGTTTCTGAACGCTTCCAATTAAAGCTTGCATACAATACGATGCTTCATTGCAAGGATTAACGTTCTCAGTTACTTTAACTAAATTTTTAAATCAAATCCCATGTTATTTTCTTTATCTCTTTTCTTCGTATTTACTTCTGTTGTTTGATTGTTATCTCCCATTAATTTTTTTTTTTTTTCATTTTTAACTCTCGCCGCAAGGTTGTCTAGAAGAAACCTTTCAGGGTTTTAAAGCGAAAAGACGCCTTTTGTACGCCTTAGTACTACCTTCGGCTGAATCTGTATTAGCGTGTATTTAAACATACCTTTTCTTTCACGGATATCTGACGTGCGTGCAGAATGAAATCAATAACTGCCACGATAAAGCCTAATACCCCTCCGACTACAAGCACTAGAAATATTCCACTAGTATTTTTCATCTGCAGAGACCCACTGTCATCTTCGGAGTCACTTTTCTGAAAAACATGTTAAGTAGATAAATAATTTTTAGTCTCAATGCGGTCCTTACATACAATTAATACATCCATTTCGATAAAAGTTTATTAACTTCTTTACATCAGGCGGCTTTTCTGCTTGTTTGTGAGACTTAAATATAAGTAGGTACCTAAGTGTTTATGACAATTGATATTAAGCTCCTATATAATTAATTTTTTTTATTATTTAACCCTCACAGTAACTAACAGTAGAAGTAACTTTAACATATTATTCTCTTTGCAATGTATTGGACTTATCAAAATAACCTTCAAAATGATTATATTAATAAACGTAATACACATACAGATATACCTTGTAAGTAAATAAATAAATAACACTACCTTACAGTTTTCTTTGTTATCTTCCTGTTCCCACCATTTTGTTTTCAACTCTAAAAGTTTCCCTGACTCCTGCAGAGCTAATATAGCATTATCTATTAACGTTTTATGCGGAGAATCTGAAATTACAATGTGTGTAAAAGAGACAGTAAGGATAGTTTAATAAAATATAAGGTTGATTACTTAGTAGATTTGTTTTGGAGACCATCAGACCACCGACCGTGACGCTAAAACTTACTTAAACACTAAAAGTTTTACCTTTTAGTATACATAAGTGCAGCAGCAAATAAACATTTAATTCATTCATTTATTCCTTTGATGCACGACCTTTGATGACGATAGTATATCGAATAAGTGGATAACGTAAGAATATGTATTTAAAGTTGGAAGATTGTTTTTATGAAATACAAGTTTAAATTACCACCTATTACAAAGTAGGTACCCTGCATATTCGTTAGCATTCCGCTCCTTTAATTAAAAAGGTTCATTTATGCCTTCTGTCTTTGTAAGTTCAGTCGCACCTCTGCAACAATTAAAAATTAAACACTTACTCTTCGGCATCGCAATACCGTAGTCTTTAGAATCAAGTTTTGAGCCGAGCATTTTCAAAGTGCAATTTCTTTGCATATAATATTCAATAGCGGTGGATTCCATAAAGAACGCATAATTTCCCGACTTGCTGCGTAAAACTCGGTTTTTGCCCTCTTCGTTGTTTCGAGTGAAAACAGTGGGTCTGGCGGATTTCATCGTGTTCCAGATTTTTTGGTAAACAGAATCGTTGGACGACTGAAAATTTAAATTTCAATGTGAAATACCATTGCAAGTCTTAAGACTCATTTTCTAGCGAAGAAGTTAATGAAATGAGATGAAAGATAAAATGGTGATTTAGTGATTTAGCTTCTCAGATTTGACCTAAACTAACAGGGCAAGTTAAATAGGTAAAAGTTCTAGAAAGAATTAATACCACATTCAATAAACAGATTTTTATCATAATACCTCAAAAAAATAGTAAGTAGATGCATTGTATACCGCGCCATACGCTATTTTATTTTGTTCAGATAATTCTTTAACATCAGCAATCTCAGTGTTGCGACGACTATTACTCAGGAAAGTTGACATGTTAGCGGTATACGAGGCAGTTATAATTAGCGCAAAAAACCACCACATTCCTGTCACCCAACGAGATCCCGCGGCCCTGAAAACACGAGTATTTTACTTCACTTCAAACCGCTAATCCTAATTAGCCTAACAAAATATACACTAATAAATATCATCTAGAGGATAAGATGATATAGGGAAGTAGTAGAGTTTTTTAATAAGACGTTTTTATAAGACTTAATAAGTTTAAAATATGTAGGTATATAATATTGTATACATTCGTATAAAAACATTGGAACTACAGATCGGAATAATTGATTAATTCAGTTGAAATGAGTAAACCAAAAACTGTTACTACACATATGATACACTTATGAATTAATGAAAGAAAATGTTCACGACAGAAACGGAATGCGCTTGAAATAAACTTTGAAAATAATGTGCAAATTACCTAGGTAAAATATCGCAACCCTGAGTCATAATGGCGCCCATTGTTAACCACATACAGTTATACAGGCTCCAAATATTCTGCAAGTTTTCTGGATTCTGATTACACGGATGAGGATTGACCCAATCAGCTTGGCACATTCTAAAAACAAGATCATGAAGTTCTAGAAGTAAAGAGCATTGTAAATCCCATTCCAATAGTAGACACAACACAGAAATTTGTACTAATTTTTTAGCATTTGTATAGTGCTAAATAGGTCACACCGTCTTCATAAGAAGTGTAAGTTACCTTGCGCATATAAGTAACACAAACGAAACTATAATATAAGTTGTTGCCAAATACAACCACACATCCAAAGACAGAGGTTTTGTAAATGAGAACATATCGGGTTCCTGAGGCGGTGGCTCTTTGAACAATATGCTGATCCCCAAAGACATAAATGGAGTTGAAAAGTCAACAACTGCGTTCCGCTCAGATGTTATTGTCATGTCACATACAGCCAATTCTGCATTCTGCAAAACAAAGTTAATGCTTGCACAACTTATACATACATACATACTCGTACATACATTCATATGGCGTTTATTAGTTATATTAGGTACTAATATTTCAAATAAGTTTGATAACTGATGAAAGAGATATTAAAATTAAACTTTATCGAAATAGAATGAAAATTCTAAAACATTGCAATTAATCGTAAAACTTTGTAATGACTTACGTGTTCAAGTAGCTCGCCAATCATTCCATCCCATTTTTTGGTTCCAGTAATAGGATTCCCATATTTGTCTTCACTTACTCTATAGAATTCATAGCGCAAATCCTCATTTTGTTTTTCTCTTATGTGTGTAAATATTGCATCAATTAGATCAACAGCATAACCCCTAAAAGGCCCCGTTTCATTAGAGGAGCTTATTTCAAAATACGGTAATCCTCTTCTGGACACCACCTGTAAAAGTGTAATAAAACGATTTTTAAGAAGTGAACAGTTTTTGTTGCTGCTGTCTCAGACCTTTCTGTCAAAAAACGATATCCTGGAAACTGTAAAATATTTTTAACACAATAAAATTCTTTAAGACAACTTGAACGAGGCCATATTTTAATCCACGTCGTAAAAAGATTTCGAAGTAAGGCCTCGAAATATTTCTCTCAATAGTAGTATAATACCATAAGTAGCATATAGTGATTTCTAGGAACTTACTCTTATTACTGATTTGGAATTCCTCGCCGACGATCTATCGGTGACATCCCTTTCATTTGTGAACATATCCGTTCTGGAATCCCAGTAACCAACATGAATGAACTGACTTTCATTGCTTAATTTAGAGTAATGAAGTTTGAAATTAGTCCTTCTTCCATTATTGTCAAACTCGATATGTCCTGTGAAGCCTTTAGCCGTGGTCTAAGTAAATAAGGAGTAAAATGAAAACATTCATTTATCAAATAAACTAAAAAGATAATTCAAATTCTATTTCACTTAAATGCAAAATACAGTTCCATTTACCTATATTTATTGTATAATTCAGTATTTACGTATGAGTTTATTTAAAACTTTATCTATGAATAGAAGTTATTATTATTTTGTACCTGAATAAGGGCTTCTCGTAATACTTCACCCAGTGACCATGCCGCGGCTTGATAATCCGCCTTCGCATCTTTGAAACATAGGGCTGGAGGGTCTGCCATGTCAATTTGTACATAACCAACATCTTCCTCGTTACTTACAAGTCTATGTTTTCCCTCAATTATGCCCCTGATAGTTTTTTCTAGGTGTTTCAGAGCGTCTGCTGTCAATGCAGTCTCCAACTAAAATGGATAGGTAAATAAGATTTTTTTTTTTCCAAATCTATGTACCTACTCGTATATAACTTAACTGCTACAATGTTTGAAAACTTCACATTTTCACAATTAAACCGCGAAAGCACAATCGTAAAAGTTGATTTGTTAACAGTTTTAACAATGTTTCCGAGCAGAAAACTTCTCGTTTTTGCTCCAGTTACGAAACTTTATTGTGGAATCTTTAAAGTTTATAATGTGTATACCACAAAAAGGGAGATGATTTTCAAAGAAGTTTTAAAAACGTATATTTCTTTTTTTCTAAACCACTTGCCATTAGGGGCATAATTTTATGATACAAAACGGACTTAAAACCAAAATTCTAGGCAAACTTTACTTAACCAAATTAGACATTGCAAAATTCGCAGAACAACACTAACTTGTTTACAAAGGCAATGTAAATGTATCAAGCGCGACTCGTAAAAACTTACTCGTGTAGTGGAATTTCTAGCATTTATTTCTAGATCCCTCCACAGATCTTCGTCTTTTGTAGTCAAATGCAATGTAGAAACATTCGCCAATAATTCAGAGATATCCTCCAGATTCACCGTGTACGCGTCCATTGCTGTGAGTATAAAACTCTGCGAACAGAAAATACGCAGTAGCAAGGCTACATACAAATAGCTCCTATGTGCAATCACTCATTAAGTGAATTAGAACTTGCGTTTTTATATAAGAAGAAGAAAATAAGAGGATTTTTCCATTAGTAATCATTCCAATAAATATACTTAAATATTTTTGCGCGTCTTTGGCTACAATATGTTCAAAGAATATAAATTGGGTTAAAACCAAATGCTGCCGCTGGTACGTACTTGATATTGGGTGGAATTGTCAACTTGTATAATCTCCTGCATATATTTCCGTATATTGTTCACATCACAGTCAAGTACGTGATAGCTCATGTGCATTACTTTGAATATATATTTAAATGTCTCCCTGTTATCCCCATCGGGATCCAATTGCCTGAATAATATACGTTCATTCTTGTAGGGCCACGAATTTATGACTTCCTGTAAACGTATGAAGCCTGCAAAGATCTCAAATTTTAATAAAATAATGCTTGCGACCCTTTTTATTGCTTACTACTGGGCACGGATCTCTTTCTACATTCGGGGAAGGCCTAGAGCATACTCCACAACGCTGCTCCAATGCGGGTTGGTGGAGCTGCGGGTTAGTGGCC
>DWQK01003589.1:0-11367 GCA_018231225.1 Noctuana stator | reverse complement strand
TATCCAAATTCCCGTCTCCTTTCCTATCCGTTTTGTTTCCTTCGTTTTTGAATATGGCAAATGCGCAAAATGCGTGAGGCCAAAGAAAAGAAAAAAAAAAAACTTTGACATTCATGACATTTTTAATGCGTGCTATTTGATTTGCTAATACATAATCGTAGACAGAGAAAATAGACCGCACATTAGCCGTTGTTCTCATGAGCGCTTTCTCGACGCTTAAGATTCCGTTATTTTTAACGTTTCGGGATAGACCACAATAATATGACTCGGATGTATGTTCACATCACACGTACACCGTAGCAAAGGATAAAATTACTCTTGCCTCTATACTGTACTATTTATATAGATTTATTATAAACTGGCGCTATTATATTATTATATATCAGTGCGGCAAGAATCCCACATAACCCTGTGACATTTTCACTCCCATGACCATTGGTATCTTTTGAAGGTTTCCCCTGTTAAAAGAGGTTACCTACCTACCTACCTACCTACCTACCAGACAGTAATTTTAAACTTTTGCCGAAGTTTGTCAAATTCTAGTCCTTGATGACTAAAAAGCGTAATGTTATGCTAACTGGAGTGTAGTTAAAAGGATAAATAGCAAAAAAACATTAATGACGCATAAACACCATTTAATATAGATATATCTACAGATAGGCTTATATAGACTGAAGTCGCATTAAGTAGATAAATACAAATTACAATATTTTAATAATATTAAAAATAGAAGTATGTAATGTAATAGTACCGACCGATTTTTTAATACCTTCCATTTTCATTATTTCATCGCTATCTAAATCCTTCGAAAATTCATCGCATCATTAAATGATGCGAGCCACTATACTTCTATACTCTAGTTACAGTTCATTCTTATAATATGTAATGTAAGTATTTAAAAAAATTACCTAGTCAAAAAAGACACGATTTAATTTTGGTACAAATAACAAAAATATCAAATTTAAAACTATAATATAAGTATGGCATTTGTTTTCGGCACAGTCAGTATCAAAATGAGCATGTTAGTGACATAATTTTGAGTAAAAATCACTTAAAAATTAGAAAAAGCGTAAGTAGGGTACATCAATATTATGATTTTATTATTTTAGTTACAAAACCAAATACATATATGTACTCGTATACCTATAGGTAAGTAAATTTTTTACTGTCTAAGTTTATAGTAAATGTATTTTAGATACTTAAGTAATAAAAAATTCCAGACTAAAATATATCAAAAACTAACAAAAATGTAGGTATTTCAGTATGACAATACAACGGGATTATAAATAAGATAATTAGCTGGAGAAAAATTGTATTCAGGAAGATAATATAATTAGGTTATTTCCAGGCTTTTGTATTTTTCTTAGTTGCTAACTTAACAGGGGCTAATTATAAATATTTTAAATGAATACCTCCAAATAAACGAAGCTAAGCACTTGATTACTAACATAATGATTGACAACATTGTTTTTTCAGTAGGTACCTATAAATGGATAAAATTAAACCATCTTTTATAGATTAAGTATCTATCTATAATATTATTATTATCATTATATTATTATTTGACACTGACTGTATTACTTTGAGAGTAATCTAGAAGTCTTTTGAAAAAACATGATTTTGAAGGAAATGTCCAACACGTGGTGTTTTTTAAAAGTTTGCGCAAGGTAACAGTAGTCGACTTGATGAGCTTGTAAAACCAAGGACACAAGATCTTGTGCTAAACTAAGAATTTATTTATTCTATGTTGGACTTATTTATTGTGAATATATTATAACCAATCGCGCACTCTATTCAGATCAATCAATTAGGTATTCTGGTCTTAAATATTTTTTATTGGAGGTATCATAATTATAAAAATTAAAATAATAATAAAGAAATAAAAATATAGTAAAAAATACTTACATAACAGCCAAGTAAAATTATTTTTTTTATTACAACCAAAATGATGAACACCAAACCAATAAATACTTAGTAACAAAATCAGTGAGCAAAAAATGCAGACAACGTTGTAAAATGCGAACTTTGTTATTTAATTAGGAAACAGCATAGACCACGAAACAGTTTAAGTGAATCCCATTGCCAAAAACATTTTAAGTAGGTAAGAACCCCTAAGTTACGACGCTTCATAAAGACTCTTGGCACTTTAGTATTGTTTCCGCACGACTTTCTTCTACCTTATTTATCATGATTAATGAGATTTTATTTATTTATTTTATGTATCACCTTATAAGGGTTACAAAGGTTTAACTTAATGCCAAAGGGAATTCTCTTCCAGTCAACCTAAGCCTAATCTAAGGTGATGGTGAAAGTTTTGGTGATACTCATCTTACCTACAAATAAAACAAATAATGATGGTAGTTACTTACCTACTAGATAAATAGTAGGTAAGTACGCAAATAAAATTAATAAAAAAATATTTTATTACTAAGTATTTTTTGGTTTATATGGAGAGGACTCGAACGTAAATTTTCGCAATAATAATTACGATGAATGTATCATAAATTAAAAAACAAAAATCTTAAAATACCTATTAAATAACCATACAATTCAATCATTTCACAAACCTACACACCTGTTGTTATTAGTCATTTCATTACTTAACAAAGCTTCACTAGGACAGTAGTATAACGCAACTTCAATTAATTACCAAAGACTAGATTTTTATTAAAGTAATTTTTAAGTTTGTTAAGCATTAAAGCTTATCTTTTTTGACCTTTCTCAACAAAAATTAGGCTCATCATAAAGCATAATGAAGGCTTTGAATAATAGATTCTAGTAATCAAGGGGAAAAATGTTTAGAATTTTTGTCTGCCTGTCTGTCTGTGTTGGCGTCACGTAAAAACCAATCGGACGGATTTGGAAGAAATTTGGTGAACTAATTACTTATATATCGGATTCACTATTATAGTATTATAATCTCAAAAATTATTGAACGGATTATATACTTACAGTTTTCACTAATGAACGGAGGTATTCATGAGGAAGGTTTAGGTTAGGTTAGGTATACCTATAATTTATATGACCCGATGTTCTTTAGAACCGATTCTGAAGTAACCTACTACGTTTCGATGACTTATGAAACCGAGTGGCTATATTGGTGCAGGTAAGCCACCAGCCAGATAAGCACATTATAATGGCCTTTTCACATCAAACTTCAAAGCGCATCAGGATACTTCAGTTGTACTATGAATTTGTTAATCGAATGAACAATTTAGTCTACGTATTTAATATAATTATGTATAAGGAAAGAATTTTTTTACCTTTCAAAATCAAATATCAAGCGTAAACTACTGTCCTCCGTAGAAATCGGTCGAAACTGAACTGAACGTAAAATAACACACATTTAAACATCGGAATTAAGTACCTACAAACAAAAATTTGTTGAGTGTCATTGAGCTACGAGCAAGAAGTACTTAAAAATAGCAATAAATTTATTGTGCTGTAAGACGGATCGAGGTTTAAATAAACATTTTAAAATAATACCTATAATTTAGGCCACTATAGCGATAAATATATCTATTAACTAACATTGGTCACAGTTATACATCGATAATACATAGGTATATAGTTCGAATCGTAGGATTTTCTAGTTACTAATAAATATATATATCACGACAATATTATAAAACTTTTAAACATTAGCTGAAGCAGAAGCATCTTAAACATTAAATATTCAAAGAAAAAACACCTACTTACATTGAAATTAAGAATAAATGTATTATTAACACTTAATTAACAAAAGCATCAAAGATTAGGTAATTATAACCGACATATACTAAACCATAATGCGAGGTGTCAGAATGATTGAAAACATATTTTTTTAACAGATCTTTAGTTATTATTAGACAGGTAACTATAAAACTCTACAATATAGAAGCCCATTAACATTAGAAAGAAATGGGTGCGGATTTTGTCAGCGTCTAGTTAGGACACTTTGGACCGCAGGTCTGCACTTTTACCTTTTCCCTTTGCCAACTATACCGCACAGAAACTGCTTTAACGTCCTAAAATGAGTTCACTTTGTTTATTTTATATGAATAATTCTCAGTAATTATTTTGTTAATGTAACCGTGGGATGTCTATGAGAAATGTTAATAGGCCCCTATTCTGGCTATTAACTAAATTAAAAAATACTTATTAGTTATGTACCTATTTTTCGCAGCTCATGGTATTAAAACACGATAAATCGCAAATTAAAAGACATGTAGAAGGTAGTGCATAATATTGGCTTATTGAGCACGTCTAAAGTGTCCTGCATAATCAATATACCTACTTAAGTTGTTACCTAATTAAAAGTAAGTATTCGTCGGGAATTAAAAAGATATTTATAATATTGATGGACAGGGTACATTTAAAGTGTGCTAAATGAATGTATCATTTAGCACACTTTAAATGCGTTAATCATTGTAACTGTTAAATTATGCACTATACATCTACCTGTATTATATCTATAGTACCTAGAGTAGAGTTACGGCCCATTCACACTTTGACGTAGCTGTTTTTATTTATTACAGTTTGTCATTTAATTCGACAATGCCGATAATATAATCAGCCAACTAGTCACGAATCGTAAAAATGTTTATTATGTTTGTATGTGCAGATGTTTATAGAAACTTTTTTCATATAATTATAGTATATCCGTCTGTTTGTCTCTTTATCAGTGTAGGAATCGTCAAGGTGTGGGTGTGGATGAGCCGTAAAGGTAGAAATATTAAGGGAAACTGTCACAGTCACTTTTTGGTTTTAAATTTTCATTCTGCTATTATTTCATTAACATAACCGTACTAAAATTTCACTACGTAGTACTTACTATTTAATTGAAATGCAAGCTCTGGTACTCCTTTATAATAGGTTTTCCCTCTATACTCCTACCAAATAATAATTAAAAATATTTAAAAAATAAAACTAATCACAAGCCCTAAAAATAGTAGACGATCTGAAATTTTGGTACACTATTTGGTTTGATGTAAAACCTATCAATATAACTATTTGGTTTGATTTTTTTGTCATCAGGGTGACTGACTGGCTGTTTCATTGTTTTGTAAAATTTAAACAACTTTAAATACATTACAAAACCGATAGCCCAGTCTAACACGCTTTTACTAGGCTTCTCCTACTGCGTATAAAGCATTCCCAAAAAAATAAGGTAGTAAAAATTATACGATAAGATACACAACGCCTTACATATTTATAGCCCGTCCCAGTCTAGACACGCGGTAGGGTGTCGAGCCATGTTCAAGCTAACAGAATGGCGAAAAGCGAGCAACGACATGTATATGTCTGTCTTGCACCAATAAGATTGATGAGATTCGTCTTTACATGTGCTTTCGATGTAGACAAAATAATTAAAATTAATATGTAACTTGAGAACATTTATTGAATGCGGACAACATTCACTATTAATTTAAAAAAAATATCCATCGTTACACATTTGATTCGATTCACATTAATCACTAAATAATTTTTTATTTTGTTTGAAATAAATCTTAAAATTGGTCAATTGACCTGCTAACGTATGACGTCATAGTAAAATATATTTTATTGTTGTTAGCATAAACGGCAGTAGACAGTGACAAATTGCCCAGTAAGTTGTTCGTGAAGTGCAAACAAATGAACCGCTATAAATCGCTCTAATATCCATAGACTTGTCACTGTCCACTGTATCTGTACTCGCCACTATCCTAAAAGCTTGCCCAATGTAAACCGGGCCCGAAGGCCTATTACAACTACAATATTTTATTAAAGTAAATATTAAATATTTAGTTTGCAGTGCATTAGCAAAGCTATTTACAAACAATGCTATAATATTTGAGATAGAATATGTGAAATTTATATTATTAAAAGAGAAACATTATAATTAAATTTAAATAACTAATTTCAACGATTATTCTGATTTAATATAATTATAGGTAAAACATCAAGAATGATAGTTTAAAGGGAAATAGATATGAAAAATGTCGTTTACGAGCATATTTAGGTAAGGTTCGTAATAGTAATCAGATTAACTGTACCTACCTTTATGGTTATCTACGTAAATAAATTCGTGCATTAAATTTGTTCGTTCAATGACCACGTAAAAAACAACAATATTTAATCTGTCGTTAATGTTACGAAATCATGAATTCATGTCGTCCAACTATCGTACCGGAAACAGCTCAATCTAACAGATCTTGATGTTACATTGAGTTCTTTTTTCAATTTTCAATTTTCAATTAATAAATTACGAATACCCCATTTCAAAAACTTAGCTTCGTTTCAGATAAGCTATGAAACGACAGACAAATATAATAGGTATACCTACATCACACGAATCATGAAATAAATTTGTGTAAAACCATAGACTAACTAAAATAAATAAAATCTGAAAAAATTCCAAGGTCCACAAATTCCCAACAAGGTGCAGTTAATCTTATTAGTATGGCTAGTGCACTCATTAGGTAATTAATACCTAAATTATATGAATTCGAAATCGAAAGGGGTGAAAATTACTTTGTTTCAATTTAAAATTAATGGTAATCTTTCAAATATACCATAATACAGTGAACCTATTTACGACAATAAATATCTAATAGAACAATAATATTATCTGAAAATATGTATAACTACGTAGTTATCATTTGCTAAGGTATACTTTAGGTAAATACGGGGAAACAACATCTAATCAACATTCAGAAACAAACTACAGAAACATATTCTAATAAACACCGATAATATTATAATGTCTTTTCACTTAATATTATTCGGAATAAATAACTATAATTATTATTACAGAAGGGTTCTACATAATGTAGTAGGTATATATGCGGGTATAGAATTAAATGTGGATTTTTTATAGAACGAAATACCTACCCAATGATCACCTACAAAATAAATTAATGAACTATTTATGGCCATGTACATTTTTGCCATTACGAAACAACACCTATAAAATGCGAGGATTAAGAAATATACCTATTTAATTTTAAACATAATTTCAATCTCGACGATAATGTATCAGAGTAAAGGTCGGACTTAATATCTAAGAAAAGCATTAGGGCCTTCAATACGGTCCGTCGCGTGTTCATATTACTTAGGAGTCATAATTATAATGCCACCCTGCTTGTATGCATTGAGGCATACTCACGTAACTAGAGCTGTATAATAAAAAAGGGTAACCGTATGGGTTCGGTATTATAACAATTAGTAATCGTTACTATCTACTACTACTAGACGGCGCACCAGTTACTGAGAAACGTTTACGAATAGCGGTTTGTTACAGCTCTGCAGTACTCGTAACGCTGCAGCATACACGCGGAATGCACGGTACGCTAAGATTACGCGGCGAGCCGTTTCGAAGGCGTGTAGCAAAAGGTAAAATGTAACTTATTATACACATTAACAATATTAAAATATATCAATATCGTATACTATCAATATAATTGTATTAAGTTTACTATTATTTGGCTACTATTTGGTAGAAATGCGCGTTGTAGCTAGGTAATTTTGGTATATACCTACCCGTACTATAGGTTCTTATCTAAAAACTACTTGAAAATGTAATATATCGATCCGAATACTGGACAGAAAATCCACTAATATGTCTTGTTCTGCATTTTGAGTAACTGTCTATTCCTAAATAATTATATAAATTATGCATGCAATGAACTAACACTAACAATAAATATATAGGCGTGATACTGTTGTCAATTATTAGTCATATTTTAAGACATAAATTTACGAAATACTGACTTTCATAAATATTTAAACAATTTTTGAAAGGATCTGCTGGACTGTGGCTTTCTTTTTGTACCTACAGTTGTTGCTTAATTTGCTGAAAATTTTGAAGATATCCTGAAAGTATTAATTGCAACCATTGCAATAAGAGCATCGTATTTGTTGTAATCATATCATTATTTAATATTTTGTTTATGCTGACCGTAGAAATATGTATCTATTAAATAGTTCTTAGGAAACATGCAGTCAACTTTTTCAAACTGTTAAATATTTATGAAAATAGACATATACCGTTTTGTCTACGGGTCACGAATAGCTATGCTTATTAGCGAAAAGTAGTTTTTTTTTTTATTGTTTTTTTTTTATAGTGGAACGGTACACATTGGATACTAAATGAACATTTAAATCAGCTACTTAGTAATTGAATAGATAAATATCGGG
The DNA here is from genome assembly GCA_018231225.1 of Noctuana stator. NCBI lineage: Eukaryota > Metazoa > Arthropoda > Insecta > Lepidoptera > Hesperiidae > Noctuana > Noctuana stator. The sequence goes on along the minus strand of DWQK01003589.1, from coordinate 3,210 downwards.
CTACCAAATAGTTTAATTGCGCAAACGCGTACCTAATATTAACATAATCTTAATAATACTCATAACATCAGTTCTTATTAACAATGAGATTGTTCCTTTGGCTGAGCTCTTGTACTTACTCTTAAGTACAGTCAATGTCCACAAGTTGAATAGACCAAATTGAATCTATCCAAAAAATATAGAATATGACTATGTCATTTTCATTTCTTTGATGTTTGCAAAGTTTTGCCGATTTAATTCTTAGGCATAATTTTAATTATAAGTTTTATAGAATATGTTGTCTTCATAAAGATGGTACGAATATTAGGTAGTAAAAGTATAACCGCGAAAAACCGATTGTACCCAACCCCATACCCTGTTAATCAGCAAGTTAGGTTACGGCCTGCTTCGGATCGAACCTGCCTGTGATCAATAATTCTTCGGTAGTGGTCGTATTGATAAGGAAAATGTTTGAACAGAGCCTAAGAATTAAACACGAATTTTATTTAAATCTTACTTAGAAATTTTTATGCCATATAAACTACATTACGATTTAATAATTTCATTAAGCTCGTTTGTTCATTTTTGAGTATGTTTTAAAAATTAAAACTAATCAATTAAGCCCATGCGATTGTCACGTTGCCTCAACTACCAGTTTTTCAAATATAATTGGAGTATTCTAGGTTATTAATGACAATTTTTTTTTTAATAATTGAGATATAGAAGAAGAAGGAGCAAATATATTTCATGCCGCTCATTTGCATAACTTTCCTTAATCTGTTCCAATTCTTACTTGCCGATATTAACTGTTCACCTCAACATGAAACGGATTCGCATAGATCAGGCTCATAAGAAAATCATAATCCTTGTAAAGATGTTGACCCTGATGAGTTAGTAACCTACCTACCTCTTAAAACTTTAATAGTTTTTACATAACTGCGTTCCTTACGTAGATTAGAATTTCCCATGACCCTGTGCACAATGTTGCCAGTATACAGTTTTAGAAAACTTTAAAATACGAGTATCTACAATTTCGAAAACTTTTAAAAGTCCTACAAAATACAACGTGACAAATATTTGCCGAATGTTTGTTATAATTTTATAATACAAAAACATAAAGTAATTTAATGAAGTGCTGTTATGTTAAATGAGATGATTAATCAGCTAACTCACATCGATAACAATGAAATTTTAAAATATTCGCTTAAATAACGTTTTCTACCTGGGCCTGTTTTAATAAACTGAACTTAATATTGAGATTTGAGATCCATCATAAAGGCGAACCTTAGTATTAAAATACACACTTGAGATGAATCTCAACTCAACTTCAGTTAATTCAAAAGGGCCCTAAACATATTCATTATACACGAATTTCTTACCAATATTATAAAATTGCTATTTATATATCATGCGTTTGTATACTATATAATTAGGTATGTCAAATCCAATAAATTTACGTCTTGGCCAGGATTAAGTCGAATCCAGTTAAATAAAGACAATCCAATATTAAAAGTCGAATCCGTGTGAAATATGTCAATTCCAAATATAATCGTCATTCCGGTTGGGTAATTTTTATTCAGGGTGTGCAACGTCCAATCCGAGAAAATAATGTCAAAGCCGAGTGTCATAATTTCTGTAAGTTTGAAGATTGTTTTACCTTGAATCCTATTTATTACTTAAGGTAAAAGTTAACTTTATAAACCGATTTAAATTCTAAATTCGTAATACGAAGTTGTTTGTGTAGGTTTCATTATAAAACACGCAGTCAATTGTGAACGAAAATAAAAGCATCCTGTAACTGAATAATATGTTAAAAACCAAGTATTTATACAGCATTCATGGGGTTCTCAATAATGTTAACAGGGGTAGTGGTATGTCGCTTGCGACGGAAGATGAAATCCATGAGGCTGACGCTGCGTCGCGGCGTCCTCTCCGGTAGAAACGACTCAATCTCACCACTGCTACTTGTCTCCACTAGCGGTTGGCTAACGATTACGGGTTCCTCGGTAGCTTCCTTGTAGAACTCGTTGCCGAACTCCGTGGAATACGCTTTTGAGTTGATGAGATTGGCGAGGGTTGGAAGGTCGATGTCTGCGAAGGAATGTGGGCGCTCCAGTCGACGTTTGAGTACGCGCGCTCGCACAGCGCTGGCGAGACTCTCGCGGGAAGATGAGACGTCATTTGCCGCGTTTAGATTGCACGAGCCGTTTTGATTTTCTGTAATTTACGTAAATTGAGCTTAACATGGTAGGTGGTAGAGTATAGAGAGCTCGTCCGGGGAGGTACTACCACTGCCCTCATAACCCACCGTGGAGCAAGTGTTGTAGCGAATCCTTGTTTTTCGGTTGGGGAGGGTTGCTGTCGGACACACTTTATTTGAGACGACCATCTTGTCCTCATGAGTAGCTACGTCTCCACGTATAATCTCAGATAGGACTTCTCTCCCATTTGGGGTTGGCCGTAGATGGAGGCCATGGAGGGTTGCAGTACATGCTAGGCTACATAGGCTACGCGGCGGACATTAGCTACCGCGGAATGCGCTTAAAAACAACAATTTAATTATATATGTATTTTGATCTGGTTTAGCGTTTAACAAAACTCCTCGAAATGGAAGTAAGCTGGAATTGTGGCTGGCAGGCTGGTTCTAGATTTCGAAGAGATTCGTACTTTATTGTAAATACTGTCGCTTGTCATAGTTACCTCGTGGTATAGAGGCCCTGGGTGAAGGTCCACCGTCTTCATCAGTGTGTCCTTCCGAAAGTGTCTCCAATTGGCGAGGCTCGGGATGGACGTTGGCTTCTTCCGTTTCCATCGGTACGAAATTGCCTGCCGATGACGTAGACGGCTGTGGATCCTGAGAAATTTCACATAAAAATTAGATTTAGAGCAAACGAGCATGCAGCTTAGGCCACCTCATTGGACACCCACGTCCGCCGCCAAATAGCGCAGATACCTATCTAAGATTGGATACATTGCTACTTATAAGGGCTGAGATGCTCGACTTAAATAAATTGATACAAAAACGTCTCGGCGCGTTACAAGGATCGTGGTGGTGATACTTTCCCGTGAGAAATGAAGAGGTATAAAAAATCGAGTAGTAATCTGTGCTGCAGCGTTCGGGAAACTACGAAGTATCTTCTCGTCCAATATCCCTGTGCCTGAAGTCGAAAGTGTTCGAGCAATGTGTGTTGCCAGTGTTGACATACGGCGCCGAGACGTGGTCCTTTACTG
>DWQK01003588.1:0-11367 GCA_018231225.1 Noctuana stator | reverse complement strand
CGCGCCGCGTTCGACGACCTGCCGTCTCAAGGCCGCTCTTACACGTGCCACCGCCGCTTCCTGCCGCCGCCATAACAAACCTCTCCCCTCCTCACCACCTTACCCTTCCTACAAGTCCTACGACCACTGCCAAAACTGTTCCTAATCCTCAAATTTTAGACACCCTACAGTTAACTGCTTTATTTTATAACAGAGAAAGTTTAATATAGAGAATAAGTATTTAAGATCACAATGTTTAGAAAGAATTGAAAGTTGTTTTTATTGACAAATATAGACAAAAAAATAAATCTCAAAAGCTATACGACATTGATGAATACTAAGGACTACTAGATAACTCAATAATGATAATAATAAGTAATAAGGATTCCCTGTGTTGTGGGTTGTGGGTGCTACGGACACATAAACACAACCAGACCAGGAACAAAAATCTAAATTCATAATTTTAATTACTGCCCACGGGAATCGACTCCAGGACCTTTCGAATGGTGGACAGGCATGGTAACCACCAAACCACACAGGATTAAAAGTTTGTTTAGATGTTAACGTGCAACCTGCTGGAGTTCTTTCAAAAAGCCTTTATAAGCCAATAGGAATCGGTGTCTTCATCTCCTTACACGTGTCAGGTCAGGCGCAGACCGGAGTGCATATTTTAATATTTATGTGCATAAGCGTCATTCCACAACACGTACCTATATGTAGACCGAGAACTGACTTAAGTATAGAGATACGTTACGTAACGTGGTGTGCGTATAAATGCATTATTGATAAGTAAATTATTTATAACTACGTATAGACAGGTAGTTCTTGCAGTTATTTTGAATTTTTTTTTAGCAATAGCCGTATTATCGTCAATTCATCACAGTCCCACTACTGGGCACGGGTTTCTTTTCAGATATGAGAAGGTTTAAGGCCATAGTCCACCGCGGTCACGCTGGCCAGTTGGTAAACTTCAAATACCTTGTCAGAACTCACAGGTATGCAAGTTTTGTCACGAAGCTTTCACAGCTTTTGATGACATTTAATTGCTTAAAACGCACTAAAAAAGACATCGATGCGTGCCGTTGGGATTTGAACCCAGTCCTCTTGAATAAGATCATGATGTCCAAGTATTTTATTAGGGCACAACTGAGGGAAGTCAAAATTTAATAATAAGTATTTTCTGTAAGTACGTGGTTATTGAAATAATTTTATACATTAACATAAACTATACAGGATACACAGTAAGTAATCTTTAGAAAGAGACTAAGCGCGACCCACGCTTAGTATCTCCTTTAGTTTAAGTGCAACTTAAATAAACAAGTCTAGTATAGTTCTCAGTTCATTTTTTAAAACGGGCTTGCGTCATTATATTACATCTACGAGTAGATTTGCATTACAACGGCATGGCAACATTTTCCACCACATAACATTCGGTATTTAGTTATTTTCTCGTCGCTATTGAACTTATACGTAAGTTTCCAAACTGGCTCTATCACATATAGAATTTAAATTTGAATACGTACCTACGTAAAAAATAAACGTGCATCAAGTGAGTCCACATTATCATGTTGTGTCTATCATACAGGCGTCTGATGTATAAACATAAGCGACCGTAGCTAGCCACAATGCTGCAGTGTATATGCTCTCGTGTATATAGGTATATTAACGGATTGTTTTATAATATTGTACCTTTACTTTGGTATTTTTTCATCAATTACATAATTATTTTATCCATTATTATAGCAAACCATGGGGGTTTGCTTATTGTCTTTTAGAGTCGTATTGCTGTATATTGTTCGGATTCGATATATTTAGTAATTTGTTTTGGTTTTGTTATTTTTTTTTTAGGTTTATGTACTTGCATGTTTTAAATTTAACTATCACTTGCTGCAGGAGAGCATCGTGACAAAAAAAAAGTTCTTGGGAGTATAAAAAGTATTAAATTAAATTTAAAGAAGACATGTAAATTCTACCATACACAATTGGTTCGCTGACATTTTAAAATGACTTTCATTCTTGCTCATTTTCTTTCTTTTCTACCAATAATTTCATGGAAATGTTATTACAATGTACGTCAATCGCAATCAAAAATAGCCAATACAAAATAATTTAAACGAGATTTAGATTTTACTATCTTAAGGTATAATAATGTACAATATTTGAATTCAATCTTACTTAACTTGATTTTTAGAGACGTTATTTGAAATATTAATAGTACCTTCACATATTGTACTCGTATAGTCCATCCATTCCACATTATTTGAATTCCTACGAATAACAAGACTTATTACGTAAAATCAATGGTCAAATGCGAGGGACACAAAACAAAGCTGCGTTAAGAGCCAAGTTGCGTAGCAGTGTACTATGTGGCAAATTTAGTATAGGGGGTAGAGTGGAGGGCAGGAGGGAGGCTGGAGGGCGTGGGACGTCTGAGAGAAGCGGAACCTTCGTTCTGATAACCCATATTCATGCGCCCTCCGGTGGCGCCTCTTCCACTTTATATCTTTATTCCTCTACAAGTATTAAATTAAAAATATATGTGTACTTTATCTACGTACAATTTTACCTTATAGTATGGTTTATATATAATTATTATTATTATAGATAATATTGTAAAATGTGTCTCTTTTACGGGAAATCCTACAAAATATCTACGTATGTGTACTCGTAGGCGGTGGCTGGCGACCGCGGTCTGTATTGATTTTTGTCTTAGGATGCGAGTTCATCATATTTAAAAATTAATTCACCTTAATCGTTTCCAGGGAATAAGATTGTTAATAGTTTAATAGGAAAATATCGTTTGATGACATGCGACAAACAATGTGATACAATAATAACACACTGTTTTATCTTGACACTCTCTTTAATTGCTCTGTCCAGTCATAACAATTTTCTTGGCAAGTTATGTTTTTAGAGTCATTTCAAATAGAAATAACACGTTTATTATTTCATGATAACGACATTAAAAGTGATTTTACCTACTTAGTTACAAAAGTAATGTAATTCGTTGATAGGAAGTTATCGTAAGTATATTGATAATATTATTTACCAAAACAATATTATCTCAATTATAAAATGACCTACTATGTCAGCTATGTCTAGAACGTTTCTCACTCAGTAATTAAGATAAAACTGTCGGAGGTTAAGTAGAGGTAGGTACTGCTAAAAAGCCAAAATAAAAGATATCATTGAAATAAATAGGTATATTCACTAAATTATGTAGGTAATTTGTAGCACGATTAAGGTGGAAAGGAAAGTAGTTACGGGACAGCTATGCGGGATGAGGGTCGGGTCTTGGAGTACTGACCGGAGTTGGCGGGCGGGTCGGCCGCAGTCGGTGGCGGCGGCGGTTCGGTGGTATTGGAGGGCGCGCTCGCGCAAGAGCGCGCCGACGGCGCATCTTCCGCGGCGCGGGCGGTGGGCGGCGGCGGCGCGCCGACGCCTGTCGGGCCGGGGGGAGGCGCGCAGAGCGCGACCAGCCGCAGCAGCGCCACGCACCACCACCAGAGCACGGCGGCCAGCGCGCGGGCAGCGCGCCCGACGCGGCCCGGGGCCTCCTCGCGACCGAAATACGCACACCGTGGAGCTGTGCGAGCTCGCTTCTTCGCTTCGTCGACCGGGCGTGCGTTTAGGCGCAGGCGGCAGGGGCGCGACGCGGGTGCGCGCGCGCGGCCACACGGCGACTGCGGCGCCGCTTCCGACGGCGCACGACCGCGCCCGAACACTATTTCGGGAGCGACGCTCCGCACCGCCGCCACCGCCCGCCCGCCGCGCGCTGCCAATTTTACGCGAAATTGCGGGCGGGCGGTGATGCGATATGTACCGCGGCCATCTGCATTGGCGAGCCTGTCGCAAACTACTATGCTCTCCTACAGGAGAATGCTTTTTTCATTGAGAGGGCCCGTGGCTAGGCTCACAGGGACCCGCGCGCGCGTTAATCGAGCGACACGTGCGCCGCTCTTCCACTTAAAATAGTCGGTGGCAAACGTGTTGCGGCCCGTGTCAGTAGATACAATGTCGCAGCAATTGGCAAGGAAACAGAGACTCGCACTATCTCACTGTCTCGCGCACTGTGTTGTGAATTCTTATGCACGGTTTATATTTAGACTCAAAATTATTTCTGATATAGATAGGTGTTTGACATTACGTTGAACTCTCATACGTCGGGAAGCTCCACCTGTATAAATACTCTGTGCAAGCCGAGGCACCGATATCGATAATATTGATATGTCAAAGACAGGATTTTAGCAGATTTAAAGAATAATGCAGCGGGTTATACGTTAACAAATATTTAAAATGTAGACTTAGTTACAATATTTAGCTTGGTAATACATATCTATGATTACTTCACATTTTCTTCTTTTCTGTTGCCAAATAAATAATTATGCCTAGAGGTGACTATCAGTGGATTTTTGCGACTATCCTTTCTGGATTCGTCATTCTACGGTCATTATGAGTTGAGACTATGTTATCTGTTAAGAAGTGCCCTAATCATTTTACTGACTCTTTCAGCGTTTATCAAAAAGCAAATTGTTTGGAGTAATAGGAATCCAAGAAAAAAATCAGTGCACTCTCGTCTTAAAAAAGAAGAATGATTCAGTTTCTCGCATTTAAAGGAATACCTACTTTAAGCTTCACTGTTCCATACACGACAGAAAACTACGTTCCTCCAGCAATTTTGCGATTCATATTCCTCCAAATAATAGTGGATTTAACTAGTTTTGCAAAAATGTTAAATAGGTAGGTAAGTCATTAAATTTATTGAAGTATATATTTATCACAAGATATCAACTTCTACCATTATACTGTTTTTTTCTACAGCGAAGTTTCGAAAGGAAGGGATGTCGGACAGTAGCAAATTTTCAGTCATTTATGAATTGTTACATACGAGTAGATACTACCGGTCGGGCGTGGACGGCAGCGCTCGGAAGAGAACGTTCGTACTTCATGCGTACGTTTGGATGATTAAGGTTAAGGATCATTATAATTATAATTATAAACCATTCTTTTAACCGACTTCTATAAAAGAAGATGATTAGTTTGAGACGTATGTACTCGTATGTATAGTATATAAAGAACTTATAAAAAATCTATGTATGTATGTATGTGTTAATCGAACTGCAAGAAATTATATTTCCAAATAAATGTAAATAGTAGTATGTTTGTATGTATTTTTAAACTATTATTCGGATTGAGGTTAATACTTTTAAATTAACAAACATTTACTTCAATTTTCAAACAGCATACAAACAGGAAATAGTGCAAGTTTTGTCAAAATAGGTTTAGCAGTTTTAAATAAATGGACTGTGTTTAGGATGTAGATGTCTTAGTTATTGAACTTCCTTCATGTGTGAAACTACAAGATTTAACTGCTACATAAAAGGTTCTATATGGTACGTTGCGCTTTTAAACAGAATAAGTACTAACGTGTGAGTCTAAAAACTATGAGACCTGGAAAATCTTTTATTAACTGGTACTCTAATACTTAAAAGCTATATGGTTCGTGACACAGGGTAGTGCAGGCCGCGCCAGGCGGGGGAGGGTCAGTGCACCGGTCGCGATGCACCGCAGTCACATGCTGTTCGCCACCACCCCTCTTCTCCGCAGCACTCCCCCATCTTTACTCAAGATTGTAAGTCATACGCGTAAGCAAGTTACTGTATTTAGCACCTTAGTATTTTACAAGGTTGCACCTCATTAACACATCGCTGTAAGGCAGACCCACACTTATAAGCGAGACTTGAAAGCTGTTTGCTCTGTTTGAGTCAAAAAATTTGGGGAGATTCCTACACTGATTTGTATATAAACTTTGAAATAATTAGAGAACTTCAAATGTCATCAAATATTTATAAATAAATTAATATATTACTATTTATGTGCATAAATATTTTTAGAAATATCGGACACCACACATAATCAAAATTAAACATAATCACGATTTTTATATTCTATCATCAATATTTTACATACAATTCAAAGTGAAAGTATCGTTTGAGCAGAAAGATTTTTATATTGAAAATAAAATAATGAAAAACAATAAAAAATTATGACAGGTAGAAAAGATTGTTGGTAAAATACGCACACACAGTCGATAATCATATATAGTTTACTATTTAACAGCAGTTTAATTAAATAACTTTTTAAGGATACACCTGTAAAAAGAGATTCTTTTTTTTCATCTACTCAGGTGAGTGATACAGAGATCGCTTTTATCTCTTAACTTGAGTCCGAACGAGTGGCCGCACCAGTTACTTTAAATTTTCATTAGCACCGGCGCTCGGCGCGCCACCGCCAGCCTCCAGCGCATGCAATTACATTTTGCAATTTACGAATTGTCTTTTTGTTTACGACGGCAATACTTCCCGGATGCTTGCGTTGCTATCACTGCCGGAATCTATATTTAATTCATACATTGACATAAATATTTATTTATTTTATTTTCATTCACAAATGTAATATATCTAACGTACTTTAAATTACCAGGAAATTTATAATATCTTATCCTCTATTTGCTATTCAAATATAAAAATAATCTGGATCAATACCTACAATTGATGCTACGGCTGAGTGAAGAAGAATCAGTGGAAGTATCCTTAATAGTATTGTAAACTAAACATGTTTCGCTATGGTTGTTGAATATCGTTATGATTTGTTTTTAAATGTCTGCTCGTTGATGTCTTTTACATGGCCAAGAATTTTAAACTTTAATTTTCTCCCCTTCTTTGATTTATAGATTGACAGGTAATGGTTGTCAATTTATTTCAATAAAAATTGAAATTTGGACAATAAGCATTGTAATATTAATCTAAGTAATCGTAGGAATTAAGGACGTAAAACATTTTCATCACAAATAAAATTTCTGGACATGATAATTTCCCCCAATTTTATAGTATTTGCCAGCAGTTTTATTAACCGTATAAATATAAGAGCAGAGCTAACATAATTATGATTTGACAAAGAAAACTTTGACAAAGCCTGAATCCATAGGTACCCTACAATAGATCACTTCTATTCTCGGAGTTGTTAATGAATGGTTAACAATTACAGCCCCTATTCAGCCTGCCAGTTGCTTTCTATTATAATTTTACTAGAGAAATGTTAACTCCCTATCGACTTAACGACCACTCGCTCGTCTATCTCTGAAGCTACGAGTATTTCTTTTAAAAGAGGATGGTTCATACCTATAAAATAATATGCTGTAAATTTTAAATTAATGACCTTTTTTATCTATTTTTTGCTTTTAGTACATTTTCTGCTTCATTATTAGATTTCCTTACAGTAAAACCATTTGATGATTTTTTTTCTAATTTGCACGTGTAACTTCATCAATCTTGGGTATCGAACATAATTATACTCGTAATAAAATCTTGGGGCGATGTATTGAAATTAAGCAGTTGACCTATGCACCTACCCTAGATTGATGAGGAAAGTGGTGTCACTGGTACCTGCCCTATTATTTTTTTGCTTTCAGTTCATTTTGTCTGCATCATTATTATATTTTTTTCCCTTGGTAGTTTAACTTAAATTTTTTATTTAAATTTCACTGTGGTGCCGATGAAGCTAATAAGAGCGTGCTAAAATACATCAGGCTGATTCCTTGGGAGTCCATAAAGAAAACAAAGCTGTACCTTGGCGCAGTTGTGTTGAGCAAACCGCGTTAAGAAGAGTAGGCAGACGCTGTGTAATCAATCGGTGTTATCTGTTTACGTGTGGAGCGACGACCTCTGGGCCGGCGCGCCGTCGCGTCTCTTTATCACTAGGGTTACAGACTACGACTACAGGACTAAATATTTCAATATCTTGAGACATTGCATAACTTATACTGCTTGTTTCTAAAATAAATCACTTTCAGTAGAACGAAGACGACGGAGTTAAGACGTGCACACCATACTACGAAACGTACAACACCGATGATAGCCCATGTCGTTAAGAACTAGGCCTCTTATTCAAGAGAACTGGGTTCGAATCGCAGCGGCATGAAACCGATGTCTTTTCTAAGTTATATGCAGTTGTGTTGAATATTTGTTAAATGCAGAGGCAACCCTACTTATCGCATCGGCCGCTCTGCACTCGCCGTGCGGCTTTGTTCGATGCACCGATCCATTCAAACCGCTTGTAACAACGCTACGCTTAAATAATAAAGTGTTTTGAACGATAATTAACACTAACCTCTGTTTGTCGTGCGCCCTCACTTTGTAAATCAATGTTCTATAATCATAGTAGTATATAGTAAACGCTGACCCACTTTAAATTAAATAGTAAAACAGTTAAAGTACCAACGAAACAGAATATTTATACATACATATTATGTGCCGATTTCATATTATATTTTTTACCGTAGTTGAACGGACCGAGACCCGATGATGACCCGAAGTAACCTTATATGCACAAAACGTGGATTCTCGAAGTGCAATAATGTTATACATCGAATATACAGCATGGTCGAGCGTTTCGCGAATTGTATCGAGTGTCAAGTGAAACGATCGGCCATGCAAAGTATTGCGATGTGTCCGCAACCCGATCCCGACGCCGACTCCCTGCGCCAACCGCGACGAGAAAAAAAAATACAAGTGCACGACTTCCTGCTCAGGCTCCGGCCACCGTTCTACTTCGCAATTTGATACATCCACTGGCTATCGATTTAATTATACGGCCATTTATATTTTTTGTGGCAACCTGTGGGAGAGTTGTTAGCTTGTAAGAAACATTTTTTAATTTTTTTTTCACAAGCACCTTTTTTATTTGATATAGGTATACCTATTTCAGACTGTAACTCCCTATATTAGAGAAGTCCAATTTTGGGATTTACTCCAATGCGGAAAATTAATAAATATAATTTTCATAAATACATTCCTTATTTAAGGTCATGCCGATTATTTGGTGGAATCGGCTTCAGGGGCCAAAAAAAACTCTGTATACTCCTTTAAACTGAAGTGTTAATTCGGTATGCAGTGAAGTTTTATAGTCAGTACGCGTGACAGCCAAACATGCGCGCCACTATTAATCCACTGCCAACTGCTCACTAAATACTCGTATGTACATTTTGGTAAAGAAATAGCCTATTAGGCTTAATTCAATCCCATACTTTATTGTTTTATTTGACACGACATAAGGTTTTCTTAACTGTTGTTTAAATTTGTGTAGAGCAGGGATTAAACGTTATAACGGACTTTCCAGACTTTCCAGTAACAACACAATTTTCACTATATGTATAGATCGCAAAAGTTTTCTGTGTCTCGCAAAAATAAAAATATTGAATTATTAAGCTTATACGGTAATCTATTAATAACTTAGTTTTACTAGACCTCTAAAGAGGAGGAGGTACTATCGGCTGTAGATATTGTAAATGTAATTTTTTTCTTCTTTCTTTTTATGTTCACCTATATCTTCGTTGTTTGTGAATCGATTTTTATGACTCTTTTTATATATTAAAGTCTTAATTGGGTCCCATAGATTTTATGCCCATGCGCTATGAATAGATACTAACAACACAATCATGATACAAATTTCAAAATTAATTCATGAAGTCTACTTTTTTTAGTTTGCTGTTTCAAATTCAAATTCAAAGTTTTTTATTCATCATAAGGTACATGTATACACTGATGAACGTCAAATAACTCGGTACATCGGCTTTAGGTGCCCTTTTGGCTAAGGTAGGCCGGGAGAAAAAAATCGGCGGAAAAAAACAATTTATTAATTACAAGTTATTAACAAATTATGCAGTATAGCTTAAGCCTGATAATGTTCCATTTAACTAACCTTAAAATATTTTAAAACTTAAAGTTTAAAGCATTTTACTCGCTAGCATATGAACACTTATATTGCGTTTAAACATCTTAAATTTCTGGTAACAAGTTTATATGTAAATATATACCTGTTTCTCGTTGCACTTAAGTGCAAAAAGAATGTTTCACTGTATTAGTAGAATCGTAACACAAGGAGTGTTCGTTTCACAAAGTAGCTTAAGTGGTAGAGGTCACTCCATTGGTGTGTCTGAGTGAAATCAGGCGATGCACTCTGAGGTGGTGTGCGTGGTGCACGGCGCAGCCTCCGTGCGTCTGCGCCCTGTCTAGACGAGCCCCGTCACCCGCCGCCCGTCCCCGTCGCCTCGCTAGCCCCCGCCGCCCGGCGCGGCGCCCGTGCCTTTCACTGCACCGACCGGCGACCGGCCCACCTGTAGATTACTGCCGCTAGACCCGACCGTGTTCGACACCACCTATGGAACATCCATTTGATCCTCAACAACATTATAGAATTATTTGTTTTATAACTGTCGTTTAATAAATATGTTTAAAACTACATACATACATACATAGTTGATATCCGCGACTTCAATATTGACTGTGTGCTAAGCTCAGGAAGTCAATGTCACGCACGAGTCAATCTTATCCGTTTGTCACTGGCATCCCAATGTTTAATTTTGGCAGTTTTGGTAATCTACTACTATTACTACTAATACCTACTAATTTAAAGTTGCCAATGGTTTTCCAACGATGTGATTGTATCATGTTAATAATCTTTATAAATAGTATTTGTGTAAATATGTTAGCTTTTATAGGATTAGAACAAACGCGAACTACTATACTACAGATCGCCATTCCAATTCAACCATTACTCATAGTAAAATAGCAGATCCGGACCCCAGTACTCCAAAAATCAATTAAACAAGGATAGATAGATGATTAATTAAATAAAATAACTAGTTAATAACATCTTGGCTAAACGTTACTTGTAAAGAAGTGTTTTAAATGACAATGTAAGAAGTTCTGATGTATTGAATTATAAATTATGTACCACGTCAGATTGACCCGTAAATTTGTTTATTCACTTTGCTCACAGTCATAGACCAAATACGAATTTAAAATAGTAAAAATTGCAATGAAAACGCCAAAATACTACACCAGTAAGGTACCTAAGTAATACTGCTACCAATTACCAACGTCTCTAGGGTATTACCCAAAAATACAGAAATCGTATAATGTATAGATATACGAGTACCATATGATTTCATTTTAAGAGTCAATTTAGCATTCAAATGTGGGAACTCAAGGGCTTAACAAGGACTTCGTGCAAATATTTATTTATTTATTTATATGAGCGTGCTAGGTAGGTACCTCCTGCCTCAGATAAATTTAGGTTAGAAAAATTTTATTCGTTCCTAGGCCGAACGTACCTACTCATAGTACATAATAAGTCATTGTTTGCAAGTGCAAGCTGAGGTACACGCAGATGAGATGTTACCAACGGCCTCGAGACGAAGCCTCGAACTGCGCCGCAGACGGGCAAAAAGGTTGAAGTGAGCCAGAGAATGCAAGTTTAGTCGGGGTCCGGCTTAGCGAGTTTTGCGAGCACTCTGCGACGCGCCAGCTTCATAATGTAATAAATAAG
>DWQK01003587.1:0-11368 GCA_018231225.1 Noctuana stator | reverse complement strand
ATAAAAAAAATTTAAGAAAACAAAATCCTCCCTCTACGTGAAAAATTGTAAACTTAAAATTTTCAAACATACGTATTAAATGAACTGAAAGAATTAATTTAGTAACTTTATTCAAAGGCATATTATGTGCCAAAGAAATCTATAGACACATTATAAATTATATATATATATATATATATATTATTATGTCCCTCATACATATATTTGACAAGGGGGAGATTCTACATACTCGTGGTGTTTTTGTAAACGCGTTTAGAATTAGATATTGACAAAGCTAATAACTACCATTAGTTTTGTGTACATTCAGTACAAAGTTTAATTTATCATTTTGATCATAATGAGGCTGTCGTTTTTTTTGCGAACAATAGATTTGTTTTTCAAATGAAGAAGGTATTGTATTCAGTGCTCCAGTATTCAACGCTCTGATTTTACAATACCCTCGTTTACAATGTAAATATATTCTTAAAATCAAATTAAGGGCACTGTTATATTTTAATCCTTTCTCTTTCTTAGCGTGACCTGTCATAAGTAATTGTATATTTACAACAATTTCTGTGAACGGTACAAAAGGATTTGTATAATTACATCACATTAATGAAGCAGGAGCAGAAAATGTAATGCAGACCCTGACAAATGCGCACAATAGATATTCAAATGTTTTTGAATATTTGAAATTAATCAGTCATTAATTTTTTTACTCGAGTCTTATTATGAGAATACAAAGTAGCTAGGATTATTTAAACGATAACTTAATGATCCTGATTAAGTTATAACGTGCTAAGTAGGTAGGTAGGTACTGGAGAAGACATAGCGAACAAATTATTTTTAAAGTGAACTGAATGTAGGTTTTAACTGTAGTCCCAGGTGCAAATGGAATATTTGATTTTAAATTGATTGTCCAAAGAAATAATTTAAAAAAACTAACAGTTAAACTGAAATAAAAGTTATGAACAATAATTTTAATTCTTTCTTTCATGTTAAATTTTAATTTTTCATTTACAAATATGTGAGGTTACACACAAATAAAGTATTAGAAAAAATTTTTCCTGTCTCATCTCCTCTCTTTTATCCTTGGCTGTTGGCACCAGATGTTACGATAGACGGTAGCGGACTGAACCACTTAATGTTTATCTCTTTGATTGTTTTCATCTTCAACATTGTTACTTTTACGTGTAACAATCATTTAACCTGTTTCATCAAGGGAAATAAAAAATTGAAGTTAAGCATACGCTTTTTATTTTGCCACTTGATTGATACAAAGAAAACAACAATTAAAAAGTTATTGTTGATCAGCAGTCAGTTACCTACTTTTGTTTAAAAAGAAATATAGACGAAGATCTCAGTATTTTACTTTAAGTTTAAAGTTTTCTTGGATCTATAATATCGGTAGTTCGCAGCAAACGTGCATGACTTCCACCTGATGTTAAGTGGTTACTGTAACACATCGACACCCACGTCCGACCTCATATAGAAAATTAGTTCTTTACGTATTGTTGTTGTTGTAAAAATAAAACCTACATAAAAAAAAACCGTATGAAAATCTGTTTAGTAGTTTTTAAGATTAGCGCGTTCAGTCAAATAGTCAACAGACGTGACGTGGGACTGTACATGTATAGTTCGGGAAAGCCAAATTCGTACATTTGTACAATTAAAGTTTCTGATAATGTTTTGTGCGCATGCGTTAAATCGTGCGCGCAATCACTTTTTTGCGAGGATGAAAAATAAATAACGCGTCATCTTAATTGTAATATTGTACTGAACAAGTTTTTTTTTGTCCCATCGGTCGCCTTCCAGAGGCCAACTAATATGTACTCGCCCATGTATAGGTGTATACAATCAAACTCTGCAACTCTTTCAAGAAGATAACTGTCAATTCTAAAGTTAATTACTGCAATTAAAAGGAGTTGACAATGCAACTTTGCGTCTCTATTGAATCATCAAATGTTCATGTTGTTTTATATTGCTCAATGTGACAGTTTCAACACATCACTTCCTCGGTGGAGCGCGGTGGTAGCGAGCTGTCTTGTCGCGGAAATCAACAACATACAGCCTCAAAATAAGATAATTGTCAGAAACAATAATACCTATTTAAGTGGGGCGGCACAGTAGGTCGGAAGGTGCAAAACGTTCAGTGCGTGTGCTCCTAGCTTCATATTCCCGCGCGACTTCTTATTGAAAACACGTCTTCACTTGAACAAAGGCGATATTTTTATTTTTTATTAAAATTATTAAAAATAAAATTAATAGATATTATCGGAAAAGTTTTAAAAATTTCCGTGGACAATTTAAACCACTCTATGCGGTGGCAAAGGACAATACGAGTACGTGTCGTGAAATGTTTACAGAAAGTGATATTTGATAGCACATTACGTTTATGTGTGAAAAATAAACATTTTTTTATTGTTGAACCTTTATGATATTTTGCCCTTTTGGATACATGTGATATAAGAAATCTCATTGAACCAACTAACGGTAAGATTGATTTATTGATACTTATTTTAAATCGTAATTAAATACTCTGATTCTGATAGCTGTCTGTACGTTGAAGATACTCGTATTGTAGACAAGCTTTTATTGGGTGTCTTCATTAAAGCTTTAAGTAAAATTACGTACAATTACGATTTTTAGAATTTTTGTCTGTTTACCGGTTTATCTGTTTCTTTGTTTGTCTGTTGATTTGGGTGCAATTTTGACTAATGTATTGTAAACACAGAAAAAGAGTGGTAAACTTGTTACTTAACATTTAGTATATGGGTTATTTAAATCGGTTCACGCCAAACATTTATTGGAAAAAGGTATCATAAATACTAAGGTATTATAAATACTGTTTAGGGGACTTGACCGCTACTTGGTTAATTTAGGCTGTAAAAAGCTTTATCCACGCGATCAAAGGCGTGGGTTTCATTATGATTTAATAAATTTAAATTAACTCTCATTGTCATTCCTCTATCAAAATATGTAAGACTATATTTAAATTTTAAATGGTAGGATAGTAGAACACATAATTGAAATAATAAAGTATTAATAGTAACTCTACTTAGTATTTTTTCAATACGAAACAAACCCTCATTACCCACATAACCCACTTAGATATTATTTTAAACATGTGACAAGGTACTTTAACATGGAAAAGAAACAGTAACATACCTAAAAACATTATCTAAAAAAACATTTATAATTTATGTATCGTAAGCAGAGTGGATATATTTTTTTAATTTATTTATATCTCTGACAAATTTTTTTACCAATTATTACTCTGCCAAACTGTGCAACAGTTTGTCCATCTGTGTCCCACTGCTGGGCACGGATCGCCACGCTTGTCTATCGACAACATTATTTAGAATTCTCATACATGCAGTTTAGTTACGATGCTTTCCTTTATCGAAGAGTGACAATATAATAATAATAAAAGTATAACACGCACAAATTTGAATAAAATAGAGGTGCTTGCGGGGCTCAAACATGGACAGACCAACGGTAGGCCGAAATCGCGTGCCTAGGTTTTCAGAACAAGGCAAGCCCAACTGGGCTTATTATGTATTTAAGATTTCACTACACAGACATTCAGTCTAAAATTTAATATCAAAAATACCTTTCTTTCTTCTTCAATACCTTCTTTTATTACTCTTAGAGGTTTTTTAAATATTTTAATGCTCTTTTTCTATTAAAATCAAACGCACACGCTCTCTCACACTCTCAGTGTGAGAGAGCGTGTGCGTAAAAGAGATCCGAGCAGACGAGCACAATCGCATCGTGCGACTTTTGCACGGCCGCGCGGCCGGTTGTATAACCTTTTCTGTTATTTGTTTTTGTTTTAAATTATATGTGAGCTACATTGTCTCATACATAAATTATATCATTCGTCACGTGGAGAGGAGATCGACGAAGACAAGTTTAATATTGTGCGGAAAGGGAGGGGGCCAAATTTAATGACATCAAATTTTTTCAAAATATAATGTAAATTGGCAAAATATGTGACATTTCATACGGGGACGGCCACAAATGTGACCAGGTTGGGAGAGAGGTAAAAACATCATGAAATTCGTGTCACATAATTTATGGATGACCCTAAAATGTTGTTATAACGATCTGAGAAATGAGAACTGCAGCAATTTATTATTTGTAATAAGCAATATGGACTTAAACATTAATTATTATTAATGTAAACTACCTAGACTACTTACAATGTTAAGTAGACATTATCGTTAATATATTAATGTTCGAAACGTAACGTTTAAACGGGTTTGCAGAGTACATTACTCTTTACCTTGTGATTTACTATGAAACACGTGTCTACTTGCCGCCTCTATGTCAAGTAGAGCCGCGAGGAACGGAAATGGCCTTTAAATTACGATATTAGTCAGTACTTACCTTTTTATACATAGCGATCATTGATATAAAAAGATCTAAGATCTAGGTACAACGGACCGTTCTCAAACGTCTTCAAAAAAAGAAGTGTAATAATAATAAACAAATGCAATATAATGTAAATACATACTTATGTATTAACATGTATATTATGTATTAAGTTATTTGTTAGGCACTCGTAAATGTATTTTTACTTTACAACGCACGGACTTTCAAAGATATTAATGTATAACTTCTAAAGGCGTAAACCGTTACATATCGTTCATTAAAAATGTGTTTTACATCATTTGTTTTTAAGCTTCAGTTTTGTATTTTGACAATTAGGATCATAACATATATGAGACTATGAATCTAGATTTTTTTGTATATCAATATGGTAGTGACTAGAATTGCTTGTATACCAAACCTGAAAGTAATATATTATGTATTTTATTTATGCGCAATTTTTTCAATTATAAATTGTCACGTGAGTATACTAAACTTCAATTCATTGTCCAATACAGAAATGCAAGATAAATTAACTATCACACTGTTGGGTAAACCCTATGATTTCCTGTTTCGTTGGTGCCACGGACAGACTCGACCACCAATATTAATTCACCATTTAAACTTCTCCACCGAAATACCGAGAGGTGGACCAGCGTGGTAACCACTACACCACACGGGATTTATTCAATGATAAATTCCAAGACACTAATACCAACACTTTCAAGAGGTTCAGAGAAAAAATAGACGTGGAAAGCAACAATTAATTTATTATTTACCTCATGTCAAAACCTGCATGCCTGAGTGTTCTCAGAAAGCTTTTCCTTATTTCTCCATGGCTTACGTTACTACGAGTATAATCACCGCCCTTGTAAAATTGTATCATTAACAAACCTACGTTGAGTTTACCGTAGCTTTAGACTTCCCTTTTAAAAACGTAGCTTTAGACTTCCCTTTGAAAAGTAGAAAAGTAGTTTTAAAAGAAATTATATTAATAAATGAACATAAAATTTATGTTTATAAATGAAATAAAGTATCGTTAATAACAATTATTCTGAATATAAAATAATTTAAACATAATAATACTTAGTTATTCTACAAAGCAGTGACGTCTAATATTGAACTTATTAAACCACTTACCTACATAATTTCACGTATGATTTATTACGTGCAAAATAGACTACACATGGTCGCATTTAATACACTTATCAACTTAATTGTAGTTATGCCTAATTACGGCAGTACAATACAATTTTATCCTTGATTTATTCTTGCATTTACGTCCCGATTCTCAATTCGATACGAAATTAAAAATAAATGAACAATGAACGCAAATTGCAGTTTATTTGCTATGCAATTAGGTATGTAGTTTGTTGAAATATTCAAATATGTACAATTAGGTAGGTACCCACTTACCTACTGTAAGTAATATTGAAATGTCTCCCTATTTGTATACTCCAATTTGTATTTAGAAAGCGCATTTGGACATTTTGACTACTATTGCAACAGTTGCAAGGTTTAAGTACCTACTCGCAAAGTTTCTGTGAATAAAGGCAGTGATAATATTATTGATACAATATTACCTTAGTAGTTCGTTTGATAATTATATTAATTATGTACCACAATTAGTATTTACCGAAAAATTTTAACTGGTGAACTTCACGTCATTCTAGTTCATGGGGGACTCTCAGGCATGCAGATACTTAGGTACCTAAATTTTATTGCCAAAACTTAGAAAACTCATTGGCTGCTCTCGAATAAGTAATTCTTTACCATTGTCTTAAAAAGGTACTCCGTTAGGTATATTTATGATTGATGCTTGATAAAATGTTATACTTGCTCTTATCTATAGCTCTTGCTATTATCATAAATAAATATTGAATTCCAGAAAGTACCTACATTTAATAAGTCAAAAACTTTACCTGTACATAACATCTTTAGTATTTACTATTTACGTTCATGACAAGCTGCGCTGTTATGTTTGTTACTGTGTCTTCTTATTTACTCATGTAGCATGTTAGATAAACGCTTTATACATGTTAGATGTATGTTATTACCAGTTTAAATGTGCTTTAATTAATTTAAATTTTATTGTAAAACCTTATAAAGGATTAAAAAGTCGGACTTAATGAAAATGGCATTCTATCATCTAATATTTAATCACCAATTTAAAGTAAAAGTTATAAAAACTTTGAAGTGAAAACCATGCAGCAATGGGATTGTGATGAGTTCATCATGACTACCTTATAATTATTGTAAACCTCTCATCTCCTACAGATAGTAAACAATAATAGACAGTGATGAGCGTGAGCGTCGATAAATCTCAGTATTGATAAGGTATTGGTAAGGACTTTTCATTCGACACGCTGCTCGCTTAACATATTACGAATATATTACCCAGTCCAAATGGTACCATCTACGTGGCACTGATATCGTTCAAACAAACAGCTGATCACTATCAAGCAGTTTATCTCATAAAAATCTAGATATTATAAATACATGCAAAGTATTCGTTCTGTTTATTATAAATCGCATGATGCAATGCCAAGGACTTAACTACAACTCCGTACTATAACAACGTAGTAAGTTGTAGCTGTGATATAATAAAGCAATCAAATTTAATCAAAAGTAGGTATGCAAATTGCATTAATATTTAATTTACAAACTTGTTTTTATCGATTTCAAAAAGAAGGAAGTTCTTTGTTCGATTTTATGTATTTTTTAGTTTTATGGCCGTCTGGAATAATGTACTCGTATCTTTGAAATCTATGTCTATACATATAAAATCCTTTGCCCTGAATGACTGACTGACGGATAAACGCACAGCCTAAACCGCTGATCGTAGCAGAGACCTACTTGGAGGGTGTGTTTTTTGTATGACGTAAGCATCCGATAAAAAAGAATTGTCTGAAATTCTGCCCCTAAGGGGATGAAAAACGAGTTTGTATGGGACAACAAGATTCCTAGCTCTAAGTAATTTATGAATACTACGCGTAAAAGTCGCGGGCAGACGCGGGCAGACGAGGTGTAATGGTTCCAGAGATTATGTAGCACGCCTGAACTAACTGACAAAACTAGCTCTCTCTTTATAATATTAGTTGAGATTTACATTAAAAATACCATACGTACGTTAAACGGAAACAGTTAAAGCGCGGTTAACACCACTCTATACCCGCTCTATCAATAAATTCAACTATCGGTAGAAAAAATTACTGGTATGTAGGTACTCGTATATGCATGACTAATTAATAAAATATTAAAATAATTTAGCAATGTACAGTACAGTTGTAAATAATTATATCTACACTCAGGAAATCGAAACATGCTTATTCGTTCTTTATTACCTAGTAGAACCTTGTCGGTGTCAAGCGAAATGTCCTAATAATAATATTATGTGAACCATTAAATACAGCTACGTTATTTAAATTAGGTAGAAACAAGGCTATGTTATCTTTATTACGAATAGATATGTGAAGCGCAAATTTCGTTTAATTTTTAAACACGTAAAGTATTTAGCATGGAGAATACTGATATTTTTTGGCATAATTTTATTATTATTTCTGCGTGTAGAGAATAAAAAGATTCCTTTAATGTTTTTAATATCCTGTGTTCCAAAATTTCATCATAAGCTGCTTAGCCATTTTTTCATAACTTAAAGTAAGTTGTATAATACAATTTTTTTGTTTTCAGTGATTTTTTTTATCGTTTTGTAGCCAAATTTTTTCATAAACTGCTTAGCCATTATTACGTAATTGAGTAAAAAACATAATAATTTCGCAGTTAAAATATTAATTATTTTTTTAACTACGATAATGATTGTCCTCGTAGTATGTGGTCGTTTCGTAGCTCCGTGGCGCTACGCGAACTAGATCGGCCCGGTATTGAGTGGAGCCATCGCCGTCGGCAATGTCGGCATCGCAATGATGGCTGTTTCCCGCCCATTGTTACCGGCTCATTCAGCCTCGGCTCTTCCGAACACCGTACCCACTTTTATTCAATGAATTACTTGGACTTAACATAATTTTTGTATTTGTTCTATGATAATTTTACCGTATCGTTTCTTTTAATCGTCTTTATAACTTTAATAGCGACCCCAATAGGTAATAATTTTTCTTCAATATCCACAATGTATTGACCGCGATCAGTTACAATTTTTATTATACGTACAGTATATAAGAATTGAATAGAGGATAACATGCTACAAGAACACTTAATAACCAAATACTGACTGCAAATATACACATTTGTTATAGTTACGCTATCATCGGCAAACGGTTATTCGGTCAACTACCCGATGAACAATCATTCACTTCAGGAAGCATTAATTGGGCGCTTCAATTTCAAGCTATCATAAACTCTATAGGAGAGAACACAGCCTTATTGCTTTCTGGTTTTTGTTTTTTATTTAAAAAAAAAATATTGTCATTTTACTCATTAGGTAAAGTACTTTCGATATTTTAAAGTTATATATAAGATAGTTTAAAGTTTTTTGATATATGTCATAGTTACAGAATAATCGCCTGTGCTTACTTAACGATACACCCGGTATAGCTGTTAGAAAAATAATTTCCAAATTTTTAATAAGTTTAGATGTGCTCGCAAATATATTTTTATTTATTATCATTGCTAATCCAACACATGAGCACGTCTGCAACATACACGTGGGCGTTTTATGCCGGTATCTGCTGAAATGTTATGAAAAACAAATTAAATGAGATACATACTAAGCATAGATTATATTCCCGCATTTGTTCTCACTCAGGGGATGTTTTGCGAGTCTGCCAGCATGCAGTATTGTAAACGGAAACTTTTAATTTTACGACCGCGCTCAACGTAATATTTTCAATGTTAACGTCATAAAACCCGATTGAAGTTTTAAATTTAGAACAATTTGGCAAGATAAAGCGCAAATGGAATGGCCGTTATGACGTTATACTACAGCAACTAGCTTTACACGGTCTTTTAGGAAGTTTAAGCTGTAGAATATATTATAGAATTATCCAAATTCATACACGATAGGTAACTACATGAGTTACCTACCTTAAGCAACTATTTTTGTAAATTAATATTGTAAGTAAATTATTATTGACTGCAAGTTTTTGATATCTAAAGTAAAGTTACTGAGGGAATTACCACAACCTCTACTGGCGGTTATTTCTGGCATGTAGTGTCACCAGTGTCACGCAATCTCGCCATACCTTCAATTTTCGTGTGCCCCATGACATCATGACGTGCAGATAGTCCAGTACATTGACTATTTAGCATTGCGGTTAAGATAATATTATTTCTTAGATGTTTATTGACTCGATAGTTAAGGCGAAATGGAAAAAAAGTGAATAAAAAATTGTTTGTTGTCAATTGAATATATTAAATTTTGGACATGTCGGATTCGTGATCTGAACATAGATACATAGAGATAATCATACTATTACATACTATTACAATGTCATTTTAATAAATTTTATTAAGGATAGAAATTATTATATTATACTCAGCAGTCTTCAAAAGGGTTGAAGGCATTCTGCAGTCTTATTAATACGATCATCAAAATAAATAAATAACGCTTCACACTCACAGCCCCACACTAGGATTCCCTGTGTCACAAATACATACACAAACATCCAGAACAGAAAAATAATTTCATCATTTAAATTTCTACCCCGCCGGGAATCGAACCCGGGACCCTTCGAATGATGGACCGGCATGGTAACACGGTCGTCAAATATCTTAATAACCTTAAAATATAAGATTACCAAAGTGATGTTAATTATATTTACTTTTTATAACTGACTTTATTATCCATTGTTGCAGACGACCAGACCGCCGTTGGAAGCAAACCCCGAACCAGTGAAGAAGTGCTAGTCCAAGCGACCGCGAACATACACCGCCGCCTGCCCGCATAGGATGGTAGAAACTGACCCTGGGCCCAAGAAACCTCACAGTAAGCGCTATGTTTTTATGCGCCTTTACTAGACGTGGGTCTTTTTTAAGAAGAAAACTAGGTCTGTTATTTAATACTAATGGGAATTACTCCATCCATCCAGCAACCATAATAATATTTAAATTGTATCTATGTAGATGCGGTGCTACGGTAGATGAGGACTTAAATGGTTGCCACTTACATACCTCCCCAAGCGAAACAGAAGGACTAGACATAATCTAAAGAGAATTTGAGATTACCTTAGTATATATGTGCTATTAATGTTCTCTATTTATCGGTTTCAAAAGCTTAGTTGCAACCAGAAGATTCTACTATTAATGACTAAAATAAACAGGTTTTGTTGGTTATCAAAAAACTACATAAAAATTTATTAGCGGATAAATGTTAGAGCCATATAAATTTTGAAATCACTCTTCATCCGGCTCAGCACGTAAATAATAACTCTAGATCTGATCTGGAGTCTATTTACAATTTTTTTTAGTGCGTCTGTAATTTTGACATCTGTTATTTTTTAATAAAACCACTGATGCAAGTTTACTGGACTTAAGGTAATAAACTAGGTAAATGGTAATAAAGGTAATAAAGGAATTAAGGTGATCACAGATGAAAGCATTAAAATTAAACTTGCTTAATAATTGGTAAAGCTTTTGAACTGCCTATTAATTTTAATTAACTGTTGTTGGTTGTGAAACAATGAAATATTATAAAATAGATAAGTATTATATTCTTATATCTTAATGATTGTTATATGAACATAGGATTTAACTATAGAACTTAAGCTACTGTTATGTTAACGTTAACTCGCTACGCTACGTAAAGATTTTAATAACCTGTCAAGCTCAACAGTCAACACGCAACACGAAAGCAATAAAAATAACCTTAAGTTAGAAGAGCGTTTTTCATTTGTTTTGTTCTGGCTGTCTGTACAATACCTACATTTTAGTTAATTAATTAAGAAATCTTTGAAAATAATATAATGTAAATAATATTTATTACAGCTGTTGTATTTGTTACAGATTGTGATGTAAAAATTGACCACCAACTAAACGGACCAGGTTCCAAAACTGTAGAGCT
>DWQK01003586.1:0-11369 GCA_018231225.1 Noctuana stator | reverse complement strand
AAATCGGTTAAGTAGTTTAGGAGTCCATCGCGGACAAACACTGTGACACGTAATTTATATATATTAAGAAGATATATATAACAAAACTTGTTATCTGGAAACAACCGTTTTATAGCGATAAGATTGCCAATTGTATTTGTATTGTATATTTATGTATTGTTTTGTTTTTACATGTGCTTTATTGTACGTTTCCCAGGTACACAACATGGTGTCTCCGCTGGCGGCGCGCGCGGCGGGCGCGGCGGTGGTGCGCTACGACGTGCAACACGCGCTGCCGCACACCGCCAGCGCGCTCGTCGGCCGCGCGGCGCACATCGCCGCCTTGGACTCCGATTTGTTCATAGAAAAATTCCTGCTCGTATCAGCACTCAAGTACTTCCGATAACCAAAACAAATTACCACTCAAAACCATAGGCGGTTCCGGTTCATACGAGCCGAAATCTTGGCTTGCCTTGTTGTAGAACTTCAACCACAGAACACTAATATGAGTCATAGAATGGAACGGAGAGAAAACAATGGGTCTCCTAAAATTGTAACTTATTTATGGCGTTTCGGATGAGACTACACGATTGGGCTTGCCTTTTTCTGGACCCTTAAGCACTCCGTTGCTTAAAACAGATACAAAAGGAGCGTTCTTGGACGTAGATTTTGTCAGATTGTTTCTGTAATATGCCCGTTAGATCCGCGGGCTTTCATTTTTTAATACAAAATATTCATGATACAATACAGTCAGAACATTAAACATATAATGTACCTACTAGCTTCATACATGTTTAAAAGTTCCTTTTCGTATTGGCACTACGTAGAATAAAGTAACTTCGATGAACACCATTACAATTTAAGAAAAAATAACATTTACAACTATTAATGATTAAGTAAAAGTTAATCTACCTTAACAGTCTTTACACATGGCGACTTTTTACATCGAATAAAGCTTTATACAGATTCCCATTTGTAAAGATACTCGTAATGGAATAGTCCAACTGTATGTACAACACAATACTAATATCAACACTGTAAGAAATAAAGCGCTTACAGAACTACAGACGTTACGTACCTCCGCAAGATCACGCAAAAAAATAATAATGTCTATAATAAACTTATACAAAGGGTCTCGCGAGACAAGTCTCCATATGTAAAGACTTATTGTATCCCTTTTTTAGTTGTTTCAAAATCTGACTCAGGTATTCATAATTATAAAGAATACACGTTAAGTCTACCACGTCGTTTGAATATTGCAACCAATTAATTGATTTGACAAGTACCATCACGCATTTTTTGCATTTATCAGCACGAATTTTGATTTCTTGCTGATTTCTTCTTGGACTTTGTAACCGATATTCGTATTTTTAACCCTTGTGTGTATATAATTAATATATAACGACTCATTTAAAGCACATAAAATATATAATTATATAATAAACATCAATTTAAACTATACAAAGGAATTGTTATAAAGCTATTATGGATTTTTGTGGTTCGCGACTTTCGTCGGGAATTGTTTAGAGTACTTATTTTGCTTTAAATTAAAATCACCTCACTTGAGTGCTCGAGAAAAGCAATTAATCAACTTGTATCTAAAGAATGTTAAATGAATCCTACACAACGTGACGAGGTTTAATTTTATTATTAAGTTCAACTTCAATGAAGCTAGGTATTTTTAAATAATTAATTAGTGTTAAGATGGATCTTTACACCAAATAATTAAGACTACGATTTAGTAACTGTAGATAATGACATTAGATGTTATTCGTATTAGATATAAATTGATTGTTGTGTGTATGAACGGTGTTACAATTTGGGTGTTACGGTATAATATTTGTTTTTACTGGATTGTGATATTTTCACGGCGACTTAGCGCATGCTGGCCATCTCGTGAAAACTATGAACATTATTCAATTCCATCTAATATCTCAAGAATGTATCTGCCTCAATCAAATCTTATAGCACTATCACGGTATTAAAATTTTCACATAGGTAAATAATAAATTGCTAAATCCACAATTTGAAAATTTTTAAAATATGCGTAGTTTTGTTACCCATACTTTTATACCTTTCTTTTCGAAGACGGTCTAACTTTTAAGTAAATATTTTTTTGTTAATAGCGGGTTTATCAATTTATGTTAAAATTTTATTACCTCGTTAGCGCTAAGACTAGATTAGGACGTAGATAGATTCTTTTGAAAAAAATTAATGAAGAGTAACTAAATAAATAAAAGGCAGATTGTGAATATTTTCCGTTTTCTTGAGATGACTCAGGGCGTGACAAAATAAAAAGTATATTACTTACCTAAATACCATTTTAATTATAGCTATCTCTAATAAATAAAATTATCTAAACTGAACGTTTTTGACCGTTTAAACCGAATCCTTATAATCATAGACTAAATAAAAACAGAAAAATATTAACATTATGAATATGTAAAATACTTATATGACTTCATTCTGTAAAATATATTTTAGTTTTGTCATTTAATCGATCCAGTTAAAAATATTTTACTTTTTTAACTATACGCACTAGAAATGTACTTACTTATATTTATTATTGTATAATTGCAAGCCTAACAATAGAGCTCATATTGAGAATATTATTGTCTGTAACATACCTACCTACTTAATCAATTAAACGTAGAATTCAACTCTACAAAGGGTAACCGATTTCCTTATATCATACGTATAGTAATCGTCAAAAGTGTGTTTGAGTATAATAGACAGAGATCTTTATTTTAATCCTCCTAAGTATTTTCCTCTCCCAAGTAATAGGTATCTACATTTTCCTGTTATGCTAACTGGAAGAATATATATATATATAATGTTTTAAATATTACTGAACTTACTCATCTCCAATCGCACTTTTATCGATAACTGTATAATGAGTTTATTCAATATTAAAAATGGCTTGAAATCAACTACATAGGTACATAATATTATAACATAACAAGTCCTTGTTAACAGGTCTTAGCCTTATCAAAATTTTGCTAGTAACTAAAGATGTAAATTTTTATCGAATGTTAGACTGATCTTTAAAAATATACGATTATTAAGATATTGATAAGTTTCATAGATTATCCTTTTTCTTATTTGTAGTGATTATAATTTGATAAAGAACGGTTATAAAATTTTGCTCTGTCCACTTTTTCTCAAATTATTATCAGTAGGTAATGTTTTATACAGGGGCTTGACGAATCCATTTAGCCTTAGTTTATTTTTATGAGTATGTTATAGTTGTGTAACTTGTGTACAATCAGCAACATATTTAGTTAAATGTTTTTAAAAGGCAGAGGATAGAGCACTTTGACCAGCCAACCATTAACTACTGTTATATTTTTTATCTATGGTACTTGCATATTACCAAAGTAAACTATTTACTATGCTTGAGAATTGAATAAACATCTGAGGAATTTATCATGAATTGGGACTAACGCTAGTATAGTTAGGTACCTCATGAATTAATAACAGAAATGTTGATTTAAAAACTGCCTATAAAATATGTTGCTGGCATTTGGTTTAATTTAAATAATACCTAAACCTCAATTGCTCATGAGCATAGGCATACTTTCGAAAAGTGGTATAATTTCCATAGGATTTGTGAATGAAAATAAACACAGAAAGTACGAATTTTGTAAATAGAGAATACTAAATTTTATTTGTAAATTACATTCATAAATATGTTTAATGGCAATGTGTCGATGTTATACACTTACGATAATAAATAAATGATGCCTGTAAACTTGGTATTTACTTCATTTCATATTATTATAAAACTTTGGGCTTGCTACTTTAAGACGTTGGTTGAAATTGCACCTATCAATTACCGATAACAATAATAATATAATTATTTTATACTATACCGGAGTTATCCGATAGTGGGTAGTGTAACTCTTCAGTAAGTCTTGCAACCCCCCCGAATTGCTCATGATTCGTTTTGAGGAGTTCAATATACCTACCTATTGATCTTGTTGTAGAGGGTCTGATGGAGGAGTGTAGATATTGCTGGTGCAACTTCTCAGTGGCTACTAGTAAACCCCTAGAGTTTAGGCTTATAGGCATTTTATAGCATACCTATAATTTAAATATTCATTTAGACAAGTCCAATGTTTTACAATTTTATTACATACAATGATTACCAAAAATTTTGACGCTCTAAAAAAATATTAATTAGGTATAAGTAGTTTAAAAAAATAAAAGACGTATCTTACCTAATCGCAAACCTAACTAAAAAATTGGAAAGTACTACTAGTTAAGTACTACCTATTAGTCCTAGGCAAAGGTTAATAATTATGTCCTAGGACTTAAGTACTCATTGGTTTTACCGCTCTATGGTTTATGCACTTTTGCAGCAAAACTAGCGACATTAATCGTATAGTGGCCTTAACTTGAACTAATATAATACGGGTGGTGTTGCCATTAATAACATGTTCCACAGTTGTTTATACCCATCTATGTGTGTAGTCTGTAGTTTGTGCTAAAAGGTTTCAATTATCTGTGGTTTATGTCATCAGCAATAGCAACTTTTCAGAATATGACACTCTGAATCTGTCGGATTCTGTCAGTCAGGCCAGTAATCAACTTAACTCCGCTCAGGTTTAGTTGCCCAGTTCGTAGGGTAATAAAATCGCGTGGGACTTCGTTTAGTTCGTTTAAAAAATTGTTTAGTTGGGCGTTGTAGGTTTTAATAAATAAAGCAAGAGTTAGTTTATAACTAAGACATTCCACTATATTGCGAGAGTGTTCATTTATGTTACAATATCGTGTCAGGTTTATCAATTCATAATTTATTAATAGGCAATGCAGTGTTCGCTTTCAATGAAGTTTTTATTATAAATATTGGATATTAAAATTGTAAAATGGGGAAGTTGTTAAGTCTTTTAGCGCGGGACGATTCGAACTGCTGTTCGTCGCCACGGTACGATATTTTTTTGGATTTCGAGAACGCGGCGCCGACAGATAACGAGAAAGACGTATACGAAGAAGTTCAGAGGGTATTGTTGGAGTCGGAAAAGATATTAGAAGAGATACAATGTTACAAGGGCGCTGGGAAGGAGATAAAGGAAGCTATAGCGGACCCGTCAAGGATAACGCAGGAGCGAGCGTGGCGCGCCGTCAAGCCCCTAGTGGATAAGTTGCTGAGGTTCTACAGCCACTCCTTAGAACTCCAACGGGTGAGTCACTTTTTGAATTACCAAAAGAAGTATTCATTCATAATTCATTCTTATTATTTTATTACTTTGACTTCTTGTTATTTGAGTTTTTAGGTTTACACTTACTTCATTGAGATATTTAACATGTACCCTCTCTTGACAAATTCTTTTAGATGCTTCTATATCAATTTTAGACGCTTGAATTATCATGGTCGGTTACTTTTAGTCAGGATGAATTAAAAAATAATTAACTTACATTCATAACATAATGTAGGGAATCCTATTATAGATCTTTCCATGTTTGATAAATCACATAATATATTAGTACCTACCCGGAATACCGAATTTGGTAATTCTAATAAATGGAATTGCCATGTTATTATCTGACATGACATATTATTTCATTGCCATAGCAAAGGAGAATGTAAAGCATGCAGCTCCTATTTACAACAATTTTTAATTTCCTGAAAATACAGATAAAACGATTTCCTATAAATGAAACCTGGCTAGTTCAATTTATCGCCTCCAAAAAACATTCTATGAAAATTATTCAAGCAATTTCCGAGATTCAGATTATATTATTATAAATATATATATATATATGTACAAGAATTGTTTGTTTAAATATATTTTATTATATAGAAGGAAGTATCCTACACTTCTGCATATTATGAAAACATTATTAATATATAAACATTATAAACATAGTTGATAACATTTTAAGAGAACACTCCATGCTTATCAGGAGGATCGCCAACCTTATCAGAAGAATGCTATCTGTATCAGAAGTGATTAATGATGTCACTCTAAAAGATAACTTACAATAGGACGTGAAGTATTGGCCTGATATGAAAATTTTAATATAAATGTAAATTAAAAAATAAAAGCATTGTTCATGTTTGTTCAGTTATAATTTATGAGTAAAATAGGAACTACCATTTAGTATACTCAAATAAATAAATATATGCACTCATAGCTGAATGTGTGCACTTTCATGCTTCCAAGGGTGTATAAGCCTTCGGTCTCTGCTATTATCAGAAAATAACAGTCATTAGACCTGGCAAGCCCTTTGGGAAGTTTGACAACATCTGTAACACTAATCTGGTTGGCCACTAATCTGTATCTCCACCAATCCACATTGGAGCAGCACGGTGGAATAGGCTCTAGGCCAGTTTGTGTGTAATAACCCGTGCCCAGCGGTAAGACATAAAGAGGGTTGAAAGTAATAAACATTATTTTTTTGTGTCCTTCTAATTTACTTGAATTCAACAAACTTAATCATCTTTTCTTTACATTATAATATTGTGCCGAGTAAGAATATAAATGTATTATTAATATTCTTTCCCCAGCTTACACAGTTTACTGTGTAAAGGTGCTCAGTCTTGCGTGAAATTACCCTTATGGTCTCAGTCTAGACTTGTACAGTGTTAAAGGTCGCAAGTGTCGCAACCCGCGCATTTCATTAGTCGGTATTAGACGCCTTATTATTTAATTTTAAAATTTAAGTGTTTATTTTAAATATATAAGTGGTATCTGCTGTCTATGTACACCCACATCAGACATTATAAAGTTAATGTAAATAAAAAATTAATGTTCTATGTAAATCCCAACTAAAATCAAACCTAAATGCGTTTGAAATGACAGAGAACTATGAAGATCTTAGGTGAAATAGTCCTTTATAACCGAAATATAAGAAATGATTCGAAGTAGAAATGAACTGTGGAGCCTCGTTGAATATAATTCGTTTGTCTATGGATTCTCACGTCTCATGTCTTCATGCTACTTGAGACACCCACGGGACTGGGGCAACTTGCGAACCATGCCCGCAACGATGAATAGCATAAAATTATACTTTTAAATATCAATTATTATATTTCGTATTCAACTTGCGTTAAATAATAACAGAAAGTTGTGATATTTCATGAATGAATTAATGATGAACTAAAAGTAATATTTAAGACCAGAGACAGATAGCCTAGTGGTTGAAATACCTACCTTCCTTTACGGTGTTTCCAATCTGGTTTCAATGCGTTCGATTTCTTGTCTACATCAATTTATTTAGCGAATGATCGCTACTATTTTAGAACTTTAAATAAATTTATCTAGTCGGCTTATACTTACAACTAAGAAGCATTACCTATTTACTGAATAATGTTCTCTTACTTAGATGAGGCATAATTATGTTTAACTCCATGATGACGGACCTATTGTTTTCAGTTGCATTGTGGCGGTGACAGTTGACTTAATGGGAACGTTTCTGTCGTGAGCCTTAATTAAGAACAACTTTATTATCATAATGTTGTTACGGTTCTCTTCATATACAATATACATTATTTGTAAATTCATTAAATAGGTAGGTATGTTTCAGCCTATTATTTTTATTTGCAAAAAAATTATGATAATTTCATAATTTACACAATAATTTTTCCAATAGCTTCTTCTTCTATACTTTTAATTTTATTATAAGATTAAAGAAATAGTTGAAAATTTAATATTATTGAAAATTAAAGACTTTTGTCGTTTAGTAAGAATAAAAAAGTCGAGAGAAAAAGCCTCTTCGACCTCTGCAAAGTGATGACAATTTAAACACCACTTTAGCGCATCCACATAAATCACTAGTTTATTATTTGTGATTTCATATCTCAATAATTGAGTGGCAATTACCTCCATCACCCCACGTTCGTCGTTTGTGACAATCATCCAATCGAGCGATCACAACGCGCATAGAAGTCGCGTGAGAATTGTTTGAACAATATTGCATCCTTTAGGGGCAATGGAACCATCAACCGTTGGCTGTGACGTGACAGGGCATGTCCATATTGAGCATGCATTCCCTTTGAACCTACCACATTTAAATTTTATTGGTTTGAATGCACCTTAAAAGTTAGGTTAGCCAAAAGCTACCAAACAGCTGTAATTAAATTCAGCAAAAAAATTGTAAAAGTAAACACTGAGAGAGAAGTTACACAAACGGGACTGGTATATAAACTATCTAATAAATATTTATATCAGCTATAAATGACAAATTTTATTTCAAAATTTGGTCACTGCTATACCTAGATTCCATTTATTAAAAACAGTTTTTTCGGGCCCCAAATTCCAAACCATCGTGCGAGCCATCGGTGAGGAGAGATAGACGAGGCGAATAATAAGCGTTACTTACCTACTACAACTTGGTACCTATACTGATGCAACTTTGAGTAAATTTAGAAGCATGTAATATCATAATCTATCTTCAACCCTTTTTATGTCCCACTGCTGGGCACTCTGCCCACAACCGGGGAAGGTCTGGAGCATCCACGCTGCTCCAATGCGGATTGGTGGAGTATCAGAGTCTAAACAAAACAAAAATGGGTATTAAACAAAGTTATGTCGTAACTGTAGAGTCATAATACAACGAATTACGCTTTATTTTATAACATTTACGAGAAAACCGCACAGAAACACAGAGAAAGATAACAAGGCAGGACCGCATAAACCCAGTATCGGCATGACGCAGCAACGTCGTAAACAGTATGCAATCTCAAAGCCATTTTGTTACAAGTCGCCCACACCAGAGGAGGATAAACGATCACGCTCAATACAATAAATATAGTTAATTATAATAAGGATTATTAGTTAATCGTTTAATTTATTTCCTGTGTGTGGAATTTATATTTTGTTTAAAGTACTATATTATTCTTAAGTTAAGGAACAATTAGTTACTAATAATGTTGTTTTGTCAAATTAAATTGTAGAAAATGGGTAATTCCATTCTAATTAATTGAATTATACTAAGCAACTAAACTAATGATACTAAACCTCACCGTATTTCAATTGCATAGTTAAAAATGTATATCTAATTAATTCTGAGCTTTCAAATAAATACGTATTGAGCTCATGTTAAAGTTCATCTAAAAGTCAATCGCAAAAAACATTTGTACAAACATTATTCAGTTCATGTGTTCGTTGCTTAGGTAAACATATTGAATTTCAGGGAAGCGTTCGGTGACTTCATAAAGTTATAACTGAGGGTCTATCCTGAAATCCTACTTATTATCGGATACGTAACCGAAAGTTCTTTGCAACATGAAGTACGTTGCAAGTTGCGAAAGTACGTATTTAAAAGGCTCACCATGTGACCCGTAGGTCGCAAGTTTTGTATTACTGAAGTAGAGAGTAGACCCCCTGAAGAAATAGACGGCAGCGAGCACGTCGGCCACGTTGCGCTCTGTGAGGTATATCGGCTAACAATACTATGCATGATTCAATAGATTTCCTTATTAGGCTCAGCGCGGCACTGGCGCGTTGCAGTCTTGCTACATGTTTATTCAGACGAGAGCACGCTTGTACAATCACCTTCCTCACTTACCTTACACACTACAACGCTACACAATACAATTGTACAGTTACCGATCATAACTATAAGTTTAAAAATACCTATATTATATATTATGCTATCTAAACTTTCAAAATTTTTCTGTTAAAATAAAATATTAAGTACAGTACATAATATATAATAGTAGAATTTGAGTTATAAGTAAATGCTCTAAGAAGTAGGTATGTAAGACTTATTTTATTATTAAATAATAATTTAATTAAATGATGCTTGGTGTTCCAAATGTGGATTCTTTATTAGGACCCCGGATAAAAGAGGATCTCGTTCTAATTCTTCTCTACGATACAAAATGAATACAAAAGCAAAGGGGACGTGAAAATTAACAGCCATGGGTAATCTTGCTGGCTTCATTAAAAAAATGTTTTAGTAACATCGAAATTAATTTAAAAAAGGAAAAAATATATGCAGGCGAACATAGAATCCTACTCTTTTTTGAAGTCGGTAAAACGTAGCAATCCAAAATGCCTAATGCTTTTCAAACAAACTCGTTTGTTAATTTAGGCTTTGACTATTTATATAGAATAAACATATAAAGTTAAATATACTCTTACAAACAAAGCACACATCACGAACATGCGTTTATATTAGGGCGTAAATACAATCTACCAGAACTAACTGCTGCTCTGCTATCTCCTAACTACATGGTACATATAAAATGAACGCTTACATTGCAGCATTGCAACCCACCTCCAATAAAGAGAACAGTCAACTATACGAGTAAGTATAGCTTGTACCAAAGCTATACTTACTCGTTATTTATTTATTTATTTACATAAAGCTGACATAAGTGCGAGCGTGCAAGTACTGTGATCTGACTAAATTCACTTTAAATCGTAATAAATCAAACAGAGCTTTACATTGTTCAAAATATGCGACTTTTACATAGTTTAGAACCTGTGAAGATACTACTCTATTGAACACTATATTTCATTCAAATTTTTTAAATGGGATCGAGAACTAATCGATTTTTTCTTGAAATCGATTAGAACTCGATAAATGTAGAATTGTAGGTAACTAATGATATTGAATAGATAGTTAATAATAGCAAACTCCGATTTCTTCAAGAATACGTATAAGTTTTAGATTGGAATTGAAACTAATTCGAGATCGAGTTATGCGAGTGTCAAGAATAAGCATGAGAAGAAAAGAATGGTGTTTAAAACACATCAATAAACAAAAAAATAAGTTAATTTGTTACAATTTAGTAGCTCAGAGGAGTAAGACGGTATGAAGTGTCAAGAAGCTAATTTCGCAAATTTTACAAACTCATATACGTCTAAAATACCGATCTTTCTGTTTTTAGTACCCACTTACCAATAAGACCATCGACGTTCCTGTATACGTAGCGTAAATAAGTAGTTTATAAAGGAATTTTACATATTCCGACGCGCAGGTGGACGGATACATAAAAATAGCATTTTCCTGTGTCAGCTTTCGATTCTGGTTACTTAGTGTTACAGCTGCAGATCTTGATCTCATCAATGTCAACCACAAAACTTGGCAGGTGCAGAAACAGCTGGCTAATTTTAATGTAATAGCATGCAATGTCATCATAGCATCATGGATTGTTAGTGTCTATATACATTTTTATAAATACTAGCGACGAGCTACTACGACTAGCTTCAGACAGATCCGTCCGCGATATCTCTGTTGCAACTTCACGACTGACGGGAGCTCATGAAAGATAGAAAGGAAAGCACTGCAACAATCTTATATAAACACTAGCTGTCCACGCGGTTTCAGCCGGGTTAAGAAT
The DNA here is from genome assembly GCA_018231225.1 of Noctuana stator. Classification (NCBI taxonomy): domain Eukaryota; kingdom Metazoa; phylum Arthropoda; class Insecta; order Lepidoptera; family Hesperiidae; genus Noctuana; species Noctuana stator. The sequence goes on along the minus strand of DWQK01003586.1, from coordinate 94 downwards.
AGTAGCGTAATGCTTGATTACCTACAACCTTTCTCATGAATGTAGCTATCATATAGAAAAAGAATTTTTCAAATCGGTCCAGTAGTTTCGGAGC
>DWQK01003585.1:0-11369 GCA_018231225.1 Noctuana stator | reverse complement strand
TGTATTGTGTGTTATTAGCCTACTCATATGAAGTACTAAATACTTACCGATAGTGTAACTGATCTTCTGGAAAATTTACTTACTAAAGTGATTGCATACTTATTCTAATAATATTTTTTCTGTTCATTGAATTTCGTTTTCAAAGGCTACTTGGACAACATTACGTAAGATGTGTACACGTGATCAGTGGCTGGCTATTAAAGTTGGTAAAGGTGCATAGCTTATATAGGTGTATCGATGGAACTCCTATAGAGCGTTGAGTAACCGACTCCGTTGGAAAGAGCTTCGTTACGTAGACGTTTCGATAGAGCCTCGCGACGTAATTCCGTGGCTGCAGTCACGTCGCCGGCGCCGGCCGGTGAGAGGCGCCCCTCCTCTGGTGGAAGGTCGCGAGCATGCCGCGAAGGAGAATGGCTCCACAATGAATCCTTGCTGATACACACCCGAACGTTAAACCTCTTACGATGCAACTTTATACACCGTTTCGACACTCAAATTCTGTGCTGTTTGCCGTATTATACTTTCCAAATTACGCAATCAAAACACTTCATGTTCAGTTTGCGTATAAAATACAACGTTCCAGTGTTACGAATTAAAATTTAGAATTAAGATTGACGTTCTCATCAGCGTTATCATGGAGTGATGCGATAACAATTCATACATTAGTGGGCTTTATGTTAGTAATCTAATCAGTGGCCATGCGCAAAATAACCAACATTTATGAATTGCCCGTGACGCCCTCATGCCATACACGTCTATGAAAACATTTAAAGTATAGCATTGTAGTGAACAAACAATTTTATGACGGCTAAAAATATTTTAATGTGCGTAAATATCAGGTACCTTACAGAAATTGCACCGCGTATAATTAACTCGGTTACCAGTGCAACATTCCACAGTTCGGTAGCTTGCTAAAACTGTAATCGAATAAGGAGTCGTAAATGCGAGGTATTCTAGTTTGAGTTGTTTAAATAAGACTAGCTTCGTTTGGCGAATGAGCTGCGATACTTGCTATCAAAGAATTGGAAACTTCTCTGTTTACAATGACAACAATGCACGCGCCTCGAATACAGTTTTTCACATACACTTGTATATAATTAAATGAATCGGCGTTACCTCACCACTGCCAACGATTGCGACAAGACGGGTGTATCGTCCATTAGAAAGTCAGCGAATATGCAAATAGTATCGTAGAAACCTCACGAATAACTGGCCACTCACTTCGCCTTAAAATGTGTCTGCGATGAAAGTGACGACTACCGTTAGTAATTGTGTTAGAATCATTTCATTTGCAAAACTTAATTCACTGTATGATGTACGAGTATATGTTCGTCACGGCCATCGTATAATTTTCGCTACAGAAAAATGTAGTAGACGCGCTACACAGAAATGAAAAACGAAAATGTTAGACTAACAACCAATCATGTTTATCGTCGCGATACCTCAGTGTTCAACATTCATTTTGTTTATTTATAAGTACCACCGTTTCTCACGATTGTTCACTACGCTCTGATTTTAGTGGCACATATTTTCGAATTATGACTCAGATTTCGTTTTCACTTCGTTTTCTTGGTTTGTTACAAGAATGAAGTGAGAATTTTTATATAGATATACAGAGAGTGTAATTGGTTTTTATCTACATAATATTACGTTAATAGTTTCTTACTAATAGTTGTCCATTTTAATAATCTTAATGAAGCGTAAAAAAAATGCATTATCGGTTATATAATTATATTTTTGAAGTTTTGATTTGATTTTGAATGTAGATATTTAAATGAAAATTAGTTAAAATACTCTGATAATAATGTCGTTAACAGTTGCACTGACATCTGAATTCGCATACGGGTATTTAATATATATTTAGATCAAGTACTTACCACGTAACCTTGGTTTTTGTTTCTAATATACACGCATTTTAATAGAGCATAGTATAGGCATAGTAAAAATATTATACATGACGTATACAATTTCTTGTTGTTTGTCGGCTTTTCTTGAAATCGTTAAACATTCAAATTTTAACTTTTTAATATTTTTTTCCCTCATGGTATTATATTGGAGCTAAACATTAAACCCTGCCACTACTTTATACTATAAGTTCATTAGAACCTGAAATGAGCAATTTTAACTTGACTTTAAAACGCCAGTAAACTTAAAAATTAATTTAAAGTCATCAAAGACATATACCATTTTAGGTATCAAAGAAAGTGATCATTCTTAACATACTCAGGTATGTAGGGTAGGGTTCTTTTGCATCTAATGCTGTGACAAAAACTGAACTAATTGATATAATATAAAAATGTCTATAACTGAAGTCCTAATAATTTTTTATTAATTCTACATTTTAATTAACCTTATCGACCAACCTATCATTCTCAAATGGTATTATTTTTTAAAGTGCCGTTATTGTTAGCTTCTTTACTAGTTTTTAAATTAGAACAAGTTATGTTTAATAATTAGTGGATATCATAATTTGTAAAGTAATAAAACAACTAGCTGCTAAGCAATTAATATGAAGTCGATCACAGCCCGGCTGCGTGGATTTCCCACTACGAAACATGTTGAAGAGAACTATTTATTATCGTTCACTTCTGACGTGTGCCAGTGTTAAAACAAAGCATTATCTATTCAATGGAGATTGTATTAAGGTTGATTTTCCATCATTCGACCCGTGCCACCTCCACGACATTACGTCAATAAGATACAACACGTTAACTGGCTGAGCTGGGGCGCACGTCTGCCTGTTTTGCGTCCGGGTTTGTCGCGCAGAATGTATTAAATTAAAACATATTTCTCTAAATGTTTTCTCAACTATGAAACGGAACTTTTTAGTCTATATCGCGCGTCGCGTGCGGTGTGAACCAATTTAGCGCTGAGGCAGTAACGCGAGCCTAAGACGCAGATATTTTGTACCTATATCTCTTGGTCGAGTGAACCGAACCGGTTGGTGCGGCCTCTCACTTCGCAACTCCGTGTACCGCTCGCCGCTGTGAAATTAGGTAACCAACAAAAGCCACGGTCGCTGCGCACGACAAGCGTTACAATAAAGAAATCCTACGTACGAAATAAAGCGAATGAACCTAAAACAGTTTATGTACGCCACTAATTGATGAGTTAGTTATCTATCTTCCTTGGATACGCGTGAATGTATCAGTCCAATCGTAGTCGAGCTGGTGGAACGAACGAGCCGCTGAAAAAAAAACCTCAAAGCAACGACATTCGACCAGCGCCTTGAAAAACGGATGATGAATTTCCTCATATTTTCCGGTTCGGTCGAGGTACACAGTAAAACGACCTTCGCTAAAAGACAAACAATGAAACTAACGACCTTGACATGGTACAATCTGCAACTGATGCATTGCACTCATTACCTACAAATAGATATCCAATCATTTGTTATTGCATTACTGAAAATCTCTTAAAGCTAACAAGACAAATTATCAATGGAACAATGGATGAGGAAGCTCATGAACACACAAATGTAGCGGGCGAGACGGCTGTTCACCGAATGCCAAAGTATTCCGTCGCGAAGCGCTCTTTATATCGGCCGCTGTTGGTACCGCAGAGAAAGCCGCGCCCCGCGCTCCCCCGCGATGCCTTCGCACTCAGTTGGTAGCGGGTTTTTTCCTCATCAGCTCTATAATTGTGTATAGTATATCTCACCTTGGGTTCATCAATCGCCACATATGTACGTTCCTTAAAAACGTCATGACTCGCCGTTCAACTCTTCAAATTGATTTACTTTTGAGTTTCGATAAAGAGATGTATTGTTTTATTATAACTACTCGCTACAGAAAATAATACAGTAATCGTTTTTAGCATTTACTCAATAATCCAATCCGAAGCGTGCATAGATACAAATTCATTCCGAGCGCGATCGTGCTGTTTGGTGTCAACGATCACGACCGTAAAATGACCCACCAGAATACGATTTTATTCTTGAATGTATCGTATTACTCCTTCCGCACAATTTTACATGTTTGGTTGCGCAATCGGCTACCTGAAGTGTCGGTTAACGCGTTAGCGGCGGGGGCCGGGTTATTGCTCCACTAGTGTCCGGATCGTAGCGCACTTTTTAATAGGTTAATTGCCTGGCATTGTGGTGCTGGCACACATCAGCCGCGACCTTAAAGCGTCTCGGGGCCACGCATGTCGGCGACAGGTCGTGTTGCATGCCTGGACACTCCGCCTTGCTGATTTATGTACTACACCTACCTTAAAACGATATTTGACCATTTATGGACACATACAAACTTAAACCCGCAACCCTTACACAATTAAGTATTAACTTCTACAATCAATCTACCTATAGATGTCTTCCATATCGCTCTAATGCAGGTAGCATAACAAATATTTAACTATGAAGCTATTTAATACGATAATAATTATGTATTTAATACTAGAAAACATTTATTAATGTTATTTTAGACTTTTAGTATAGCCTTCCTTAAATCTACTCGCCTTAATGACATATTGTTGACTTTCTTTTTGTAAGTAAAAATAGTTTTAATTTATATCATAATTCACCGTGTCGTATGTAACAAAAGTATTTAAAGTTATTATCCTAATTTCTCGTTCAAACGGCGCTAATGGTGCCTTTTCATTATATTTTTGGAAATGTAGAGCATCTATATCTAGCAGCAGTTACTGAATCGATTTAGCCAAGACGTTTAAAATAGATTCGATAGGCTAATATCTAATACCTTGGGCATAATACGAGTTTACGGAAGTTTGTATGTATGCTCTCATAAATAAAATGATTAAGAATCGCGTGTGCGCGGTTGCTCGATGGTGAAACGGTACGATGCGTTCAGCATTTACTTGCGTCCGCGACGTTGCCATTCCAGGCGATGAAAGTCGTTGTTCATCACTTTACTGCAATCGACGCGGCGCTTATTGTACATACAGTGACACACGCAGATAACGCCTCGGCTCTCCATTAGGACCTGCGCAGATGGAGCATTATGACCCTCATGGCAAAAGTCCGAAAAGCACAAGAACTACAATGAGTTTCAGGAAGTTAAATGATTAATCCCACCAATCCGCATTGAAGTGTGCTCCAGGCCTTCCCCGGTTGTGGGAAGAGACCCGTGCCCAGCAGTGGAACATACAAATGATTGAAGGCAAATGACTAATTGTATAATTTCGCGCTTTGGACTTTCCCAGTCGTTAGTAAGGTACATTCCGTCTATGTTCGCGATTGTGGGATTTTTTGTACGTGATAGGTACTTGTTTCGTTCCAGTGACTTATAGTACAATCAATATAGTGGAAAAAAATTCAATGCAGAATCCCTTCCATCTGTCCAGGCTCTTAATGATAAATTATATTCATGTTTCCTTATTAGGACATAGACTTTGCCGGTGTCGTGGGAAAACTGATTCAGTACAGGACAGGTGCCTTCGACAGTTCAACTTCCTGCCAAGAAATTACGATGTCACTAGCACACTCTTACTACGATAGGATGAGTCCATCCAGTATTCACGTGGATTCAATTACTAACTCGTGCGAAATAGAGTGAGTCATAAATTCTTCCCAGCCTACATGTGAAAAAATGTCATAAACATTGTAACCTTATTTTCTTTCGAGATGTAGGTATTTTTTTTATCTAAGTCTCTTACGTCATAGTTGATGGATCTATAAATTGTCCATTATACTGTCAAATACACATATTTAAACTACTTGCGTCTTTGCGCCGTAATGTAGAGTTTCTTTAAATAAACTTTCAATATCTGCGTGTGATCAATGCGTAGGGAAAGTTGTGGATATTCGATCCTGCTTCCTACATGATTTTATGTATGTGTGTGTCTTGTCTTGTATAGTATTATTTTATTGCCATTATAAACTTGTCATATGAACGTGATAGAGTTGATATTCGTGGTAATGACAGACTTATAATACTGATAAGGGCCGTATATTAATATATCTACATGCTTATAGATAGTAGACGTATGAATATTTAAGTAAAAATACGATGAAAATCCTGTGTTTTTCTGTTTTACATACCATGAAAATAATGAAAATACAGTTTAACATAATAATATTAATATATTATTTTTCATTCACTATTAAAATAACCTTAATCTAAGCGGTCAATGTACGTGCTACTGATAAACATATTTGGCAACGTTTCTTGTGTGTGATACGTTTTTTTACGTCGCTATTTTATCTTTAAATACATGTTTTCCCTCTCTTTTCATTTCAGAAAATCTCAATTCCGGCTCCAAGCAATGGAAATGGATCGTCGGGCGAGTCCACATTTCACTTCAGCATCAATAGTAATGCTGAAATGGAGGGTCCACAGGTGAGTCATATTTTTTACTAGCTGTGTCACGCGGTTTCACCCGCGTAAAAATAGTAACGTAATGCTTGATAGCCTTACCATGAATGTAGCTATCATAAAAAAAAAAATCTCAAATCGATCCAGTAGTTCTTGAGATTAACCTGTTCAAACAAACTCTTCAGCTTTATATTATTAGTATAGATAATACAATGGTATTTATAGTAAGTGAGAAAGCTCTACGCAAAGTTAAACTGCTAATTAACACATTTTAATAATTCTTCTTCGTTTAAAGCTTGTGAGGTAATTGTAAAACAGTACAGTTTATTGGTGTCAAGGGATCGGTGTGTATGTTTCTTTCTCTTCACCTGTGAAGTAAAAATTATAAAGCGAATAATTAATAGTTATGTAACAGTACGCCCGAAGGTGCCACCGTTGGCGATAAGCGCTATATCAGAAACATTGAGTAAATAATCCTTACCGCTAATTATTGAGAATAAAGATAGTGCCATTTTATCCATTGCTTACATAAAATACCTCTAGATGAACAACAAGCGATAACACCTCTCGGAGAATTAAAAAGGTGTCCGATATGAACTGCAACGTGTGATAGTAATATCACTGTCGCTTTAATTTAAAAACATCGTAGTTCTGATTCTTTTGCAGCAATAATTTCATTATATATTTAAAAAAAAAACACAATTACGTAAGGTCGTCTATTTACACATGATAATATGGATATCGCAGCAACTATACACTGAGTTCTATAATATTATATACTAATATAACTTTTATAATCGTATCGAATCGAAATTAATCGAATTTTCTCGAAACATGTTCTGTTCACCACTTCAATGGAGACTGCACCTACAATAATTCAATCGCTAGTGTTTGGACGAAAATTATGTGCTTTGGAGTGTAGATAAATATTATCGAATATATAGGCACAAATTTGTCGGCCATTGGAACGTTTTTGTGCAAAATTTTTATTTACCAACTTAGTTATCGAAGTACGATTCTAATATTGACTGAGTCGAATTGCGTCATCATTGGTTTCACTGAAGCACTGGAACTCCTTCCTTGTCGAGGTCAAATCAACATTAATACGTCATTAGTATAACAGACTGTTTTGCATATCAAAGTTTTATTTTCCAGAATTAGGTTATATCCCTCGTTGCTAAGTCAATAGTGTCAATGTTACAGACACCCGAAATGATAAGGCACGTTCTTTTTGGTTTTGTAGGTCGCAGAGCGGTTGCTGCCATAAATTGAAGCTGACGAATTCGTCAGAGATACTTATGTATGGATTCCTCCACAAATCGTGCCCTGAATATTTTGATTATTAATGAATTGAAACCGATTCAAATCGAGATTGTCGTATCCATATTGGAGTAGTAAAATGTTGTAGATATACGCTTGAATGAACTGCTGTAAAGCAAATTAGTAGAGTAAATATCTAATAATAAAAACTGGTGCGTCCTTGTTTAGGATAACATTATAATAAGTGTCGGTAGTATTACAAAGTTGTTCGAAGTTGTTTCCATTTAGGTCAACTGCAAGAGTCGATTAAAGTAAAAACCACGTAACTGGCTCCTGTATTACTTGATAGGTTTAATTACGCACAAGAAACACACACAGAAGATGTTATTTCAAGACTGAGTTATACCTTGAGTTTTTTTTATAATAAAGCAGGTTAATTAGCGTCGTAAATTCCATTCACAGTTTCAATTTTATTGACAGGCACTGATCACTACCTACAACCGGGAAACTAACTATTTACGAACGAACTAACTAACGCATGTAACGCGCTTGTTTGCAGGGTTCGTTCGAATGCGTCAGGAGCAGCGGTGCGAAGAGGCTGGAGTCGTGCGGGCCGCTGCCTCGGCGGATGCGGGTGCAGGCGAACGACGACTCGTACGAGGCCACCAAGGACCGCATGGCGAGGACCGTCGCCGCGGAACAGAGCAAATGGTTTGTATTCATATCCAGACTCTCGAGACAGTTTTTATCCGCTAGCTTTTTTCTCTCGATCAACCAAGCCAAAAACCCTACATTTTAGTGTTTTCGGTAAGTAATTACTTCTACTGTTTTGATTTGAATATTTACTTGCAAAGTTGCGTAGTGTGGGATGCCTATGGATTGTCATCAGGTCACTTGCGTGTTTGGTATAATAATATGTTATACTAAGCATCAAATTGGCGATAGTACTAAAGTGGTAACCCTCATTCTATACGTTGAACTTCCAGCACCCGTGTGATAAAACCTAACCAGACAGACATCGGGAGGCGTGTGAAGGTACGCTCGACGCACCCGATGTACTCTACCGGGCCGCCAGCGGCGCAGATCGAGCGGCCAGAGCGGCCAGAACGGCCTGAGAGGCCCGAGCGGCCAGAGAGATCCGAACGGCCCGAGAGGCCCGAACGGCCCGAAAGGCCCGAGAGACCCGAAAGGCCGGACCGGGCCGAACGAACGGCGGTTGTCCCGCCAGTAATCCGTCCGCAAACCACTCAACCGGCGGCCAACCAGCCGCACCAACCACACCCCCAGCAGCAACAACCGCCGCAACACCCCAACCAGCCCCAACGGCCACCCGCTAATCCCGATCTTAGCAGGCGACCCTTAAAGTGAGTACTTGAAACATTCCTTTTTCTTTCAGGTGGCAAAACTTGTGTAGTTCGCCCGGAAGGTACCACCACCGCCCTCATAGCCCGCAAGCAACAACGAGCAAGTTTTTTTTTTGTATTGATTGAGGACGTGTGGATGCAGAAGATACTGTTTATAGGCACCCATCTTTGTCCTCAAGAGTAACAATTGTTTATGCGTATCACAGATCACACCAACGAATATAATGAAAGTCAGATTGATTCTCGACATTGTCCTCAATGCAATTTAAAACTTGGGGGTCTTGTGAAGTACTTATAAATAATTAACCGTGTCACGACTCACGATTAAGTTGTTTACATCTTAGCTCACACGTTTCAAGTAGTCAACAGTGGGTGTGTAATTTAAAAAAGAACATTGGACCAACAAAATTGACAATATTGACCATTGTCCGAAAAAAAAAGAAGAGAAATTCCCAAACTTATGCAGCATTCCGAAATATTGACGTGTGTGTTTTGGTACAAGCGTACTGTCATTAAGCATGTTTTCTTGTCTACTTTAAGACAATATATTCTCTTTTGAAGTATAGGTTAATTCTGAATTCATATGAATCCAATTTTTAATGTTATTGAGCGTTGTTCTTTTGAAGGCATATTAATTAAAGGTTACACGCAATAAAATGAAGTTCTCTGTGGTAATAGGTTAAATACAAAAGAAATTGTCATATAAAGTTTTGTGTTCAGCCGTATTGTCGGTATTATTCCATTTTCTCATTAGCTCTATTGTATGACGGCCAAGTAACGCCTACGTGATGTTTTTACCATTTCACAATTTGGACGTTACTACGTAAGAACACAGAACGTTTGAGAAATGATAATTTCGTTGTATCGTTATCATTTCCTTAACCAACACGATAATATACTACTAAGGAAGTGCGGTTTCAATGTGTGAACTATTCATAAAAACTATTAGATAGTAAATAAATCGTATTCGTACAGAATGTACTGCCTACCTTCCTTAATGTTCTACATTTTAATTTATGATTCGTTACACTGTCACTAGTGCTTCTTTGGCGTCAATCAATCTACTTTCCATTACTGGTTTTGTAATACAAAACGTTACTTTACATGGTGATCAGTTCTTATGACGCCTGAGTCATACGCAACCAAGGTTGTGCAAAAATTATTGTTAAATGAAAACAGCTCTCAAGGTAAAATGCCCGTACTAGTGTTTTGTTAGCCTGAAAAACACCTATATTCATATTGTATAAACACTTTTACATTATTTAGGAATATAAATAAACGTAATCTTTAACTGGAACAAGACTGGAACAGGAAGTCACCATCGCTCTAAACGTTAATACTATTAATTCCCTTAAGACTAATAGTATTTAATTTCCTCTATTCCAGAGAAAGACTTATACAATTGTTAGCACTGAAACCTTTCAAGAAGCCGGAACTGTACGCCAGACTCATCGGTGGTAAGCTTTTGTTCCAATACACGTACTTGCCGAATGAAAAAAAAAACCTCAACTTGATTAAATCCTTTATTTACTTTCCATTTTGCAGAAGGCATCAAAGAAAAGGACCGTAGTATGGTGAATAAGATATTGCCAGAGATTGGCACACTCAAGGACAACTGTTACCACTTACGTAGGCACGTATGGAATGACGTCAACGAGGATTGGCCTTTCTATACAGAGGAGGAGAAACGTATGCTCAAAAGGTATTATATTGTACAGATTATTTTTTTTACTACTTAACATTGACGCTAACACCTCTTATGGATCTTGGTCACCTCTATAACAAAACGAAGGCGAACGGCCTTCGGAGGCGAAGCACAGGAGGAAATGTTGCCACTAGCGACTTCCATCCGAGTTCTCATCATCCTAGTCATTCATACTTATCCCACTGAGAGTCATATCTTCTTAGTATACTTATTACTTAATGCACCTATGAACTAACCCAAGTGAATTAAGGTGTAAATTACAATACCTAAACTGAAAACATTAATCCAAATTCATGACTAAATCTTGTGACTCTGGGAATCGAGTCTTGGACATTACATAGTGGTTACCATTACCAATCGAAGCTTACTACTGATAGATAAATTCGAGAAACAATACCACGACACAAGAACTCGGAGTGTTGTGTTGCAGCCAATGAATCACTTGGCAGGTCATGCCCTAAAAACACACTGACATCAAAAGGGACTTACTCAACATCGGGTTTATAATAGGCGATTCGCCTTGACCATACAAGCCAAATAAAATAATAATTAGTAAATAACTCTTCACATTCGCAGTCCCACGCTCTATGAATCCGCTTCAATTCACCGAACTTAAGATTGAGATCTATCTTGAGTGCGCGTTTTTTATATTTAGGTTCGCTGTTCTGTAGGAAGGTGTCATGCAACACAAGCAATGACGGTCACATGGATTCAACCCTTTTTATGTCCCACTGTTGGGCACGGGTCTCTCCCCACAACCGGGGA
>DWQK01003584.1:0-11374 GCA_018231225.1 Noctuana stator | reverse complement strand
ATCAAAGAGATATAACAAATAATGTAATGTATATGACGACAAAGCAGCTATGAATGTATGGGAATAAATTGTATGTTATACGGATATAAATATGGAAATAAACTGTAATAGTTACAATATAAATACAAATGACGTTAGGATAATACAATCCTATCACAATTAAGTACTCAAAATAGACATATTAACAGAGAACCTCCTACATACATGCATTATACATAGAGGTCCAACCCGGCCTTGCCAACAGCAGATCTCCTTCACCTAAACAGAGTAGGACGGGGCCGCCAGTGAACGATTCAAATTCATTGTTACTTCCACAAAACCCTAAACCTGGAGTAGCCGACAAAATCCGTGATCTTTATTACATCTTTCGCTCAGAATTTCTTACAAAAATTGAAGTATTTGAAAAGATACAAGACTTTTTGATAGTGATGCAATGCTTGACAACATATCCGCAATTCTCAAACACGTTCTTTATGATATACCTACACGTCAAAGAACATGTTGCAGGAGCACCTAGGGCCACTCTTTTTCAAAGGCTGTACTGAGCGGCATTTATTTATACAGATTGCGGAACGGATTTTATTGCATTGGGGCTCGTTCGACCGCAACGAGAGCGCGAGCATCCTTGACTGCGGCGTGTGTCTTGCTGGCTATATTTTATTTCCAACTGCAAATGTAAGGATTATTCTGAATACCTTTTAACAAACATTTGGAACTCCAACTTTCGTTTGACTAAGAAAATCATTCGAACATTTCCTACTCAAATCAATCGGGAATGTAAGTATTACGCTTTTATTCGCCAAATGTTATTTATGACACAAAAGTAAACATAGAAATGTTCAAACCTCTGGTACTAGCCGCTAGCTTGAAGAAAAAAGATATTTATGTTAATAAAAACTTACTAGCATAACAACTTATCACAGTAGTGATAAGAAACTCGGCGGCAACGGAAAACAAGCAACATTATAAAGACTCATAATAATGTGCTCTTTAGTGCCCGTACCTTTTAATCTCCCTTTGGCCTGTACTGAAGCAGTTGACCTCATTATAGGCCCGGGCATACTCTCACTCCCTAACGTCGAAAGTAAAAAGAAACTTATGTCTCTCAGGTGTATTTGTCTTATTTATTTATTTATTAACGTCAACCATATAATGATAACAGTCTTGAATGATCAATTATAATATCACATATCAACAAATGATACAAATATTTTAAGACGAATATTTTCCAATTAGCTAATACTGTATTAGAGGTAAAATGATAATAGAATTTATGTGAAGAATATAATAATTTCGTTTCCTTGAAAAATAAAATTATTTTCATCTATGTACATAAAGTGTACAAAGAGAGTCTCGTGACTACAAAAGTGGGTCTCATAACATTCGCGTCACCATGGGATATTCAGTAACCGCCCCCATGCAGTTGACCTCATTACATACGGAGACCCTTCAAGCCCTCGAGGGGAAAGCAAAACGCAAATACTCCCGTGCGGATTAATGTTGTTTAGAAAGAGCCTACCTACATGCTTTGTTAAGTTAGAAACTTGCTTTTTCTCATGAATGATAAGTTTTATATTTTTATGCTTGTGTCTCTTTTAGTTATTTATAAAGAGAAAAATAAAACTATAAAGATCTTAAGCTTAAATTAACGAATTAGGAATACCTGTAACGTTAATGATATTTGTTATTATATTATCCTCAAAAATTCAATCATTACATCAGTTAATTAGTAAAATCCTTGGAACTCAATCTTAAAAATCAACCGTAGGTATTCATGATCTTGTAAGTATGAGAGTAGCAGTGAGAGCAAATAGGTAGCATTTGACAGTCTTATACGAATATAGAGTTATATAGAGAATCTATGAACGGGGGAACCATTCATAAATCTGTGATCCTCAGCAGTCATTGCCCTGCACACGTTCCCCTAATGTGTATCAATGCGCACGTTCGCAATGTGTTTGCGTGCGGCAAGACACTTGTATTACCTACTCATAAATCTAAACAAACCCAGAAGAATGTGGATAAAGAAACAAGAAAATACTAAGCGCACGTAATAACTGAATTTCAGAAGTGAAATACTAATTTGATACGTACACGACAGTGCCATTTCACGACGATTATTATGATGCGAGAGAGGATTTCACATTGCCTGGTATCCTGATCTCTGACCATCGCGACCTCAGTGTTACTCAATGTATAAACATTTGTTATCAATCACTGCCTAAACGACAAACAATCAATACCAAAACATTATTTCGGGGAGTCATCATGAATGCAATAATTTTGCACCAGAAATATTTCGAGCAAAAAGTACATTTAGACGACAAAGGGTACACACTACCCAGAATAAAAATAGGTACTGCCCGTAGAATCTATTTACGGTTTTCGTGCATCGGTATATTTGTCCGAACTGTTACCATGATACGAGTACACTTTGTACGCCAACAATATAATTTTACGGCACATAATATCTTCTTAGCTTGCAAGAACTATGATCAATCAACAGTCGAGACAACAATCGAGTTATAATGAAAATTATAGAACGTTTCTATCACTAAAAGCGTGATAGGAACGTTAAATGTTGATCGGAAAATTATAAATCTCCATAAATGAAGTGAGTAAACATCACCTAAAGTGAATAGATATATTCTTGTATTTGTATCAATAATATGTGATATTGCAATATATTTTTTATTCGACGAACATCGGAAACAGACTGCAGAAATACTCCACAAATTCAGTAGCTGGTTTTCCCAGATGATATACAAATAAATATTTAAGGTAATTTCTGTAGCAAAATAGTCTCTTACAAATTCTATGGCATATAACAATCCGTGACGTCATCGCAAATAACATTTTCTCATAACACGTGTATGAACAAAAAGCACATCGCGTCATAATTATAACTGCGGACATACCTAAACAAACATGAAAAATCAATTGTTTATGTACCTCACGTACTTGATAGTGTGACGAGGAAACAATGGTTTTATCAGCAAATGTAATCAAAAAGATTACTGCACGAAGGATTTGGCACTCTACTAGTACTATTTTATTAAAAAATAAAATACGTATTAGCCCACTGTAGACTCCTTTTATGAAGCCGGCTGAAAAACCTTTTAACCTAAACACTACAAAGGAGAAAATAAATAAGTCTGTTATCAAGAGTACAACAATGTAAGAGCGATACTAAGTATAACATTAAATAAAGCGATCCGTTGTTATATATTCTCCAACAATTTCCTGGATATAAGTAATAAGGTAAAAAATTATTATTAAGGATGGAACTTAAGGATTTAGCCATATATTTTATTCGTTCTCCTAAGTCCATAATTTCTGCAGTGAATATTAATGCTTGCTTGCGTATTCAAAGCGGAAATGTAGATTAGACGACACCCGATGTATCTTCAAATCAATTTACGCACTTCGATTTTCCTAACAACGCTAAAGTATGGGTTTATTAGCAATGATCATTATATAATTGGATATATTGAATATCCAAATACGAACGATTAAAAAATGCTTGCCTAACCTTGTTTTTATAATATTAAAAAAAGTAAAAAACGAAAAACAGCAGCAAAATAAATAATGTATAGTTATGTAAAATTGTAACTTTTGTTTACAATAGTAACACTCGAACTTCACGGTTGTCACTATGAGCCTAAATGCTGAAGACCAAACAAATGGAAATATTCCCAAGCAATATTAGAAATACTTTCCTACGAGTGCATCGCCCCGAGTACCGAGTACGGTAAAGTTGATCTGCCGCCCGGGACGAGTGCATCGCCCCTGGTACAGTTCAACTGCCGCCCGGGGGCACGCCTGTAAGGATTTGACCGTTAGGGCTAGCAAGTAGCAACTCATTCTTATATACCTCGAGATTCCGACGCGGCGACCGCTCAATTCAAAGATTCTATTTTTATTTAAAAAAACATTGTATTCCTATTATAATTAAGCATGGTTAGCTTGCAGACAATCACACAGTCCCATAAGTTGAGTAAGCAAGTACCACCGCCACACCCTTTTGTACTGTCACACATTTTTCCCAAAAGCAGCTGAGAGACATGCTAAGGTCTGACATGAAAAGTAAAAATATAAACACGTTTAACACAAAGTCCAACCTTTCATCAATTATTATTATTCTCCCGTTCCAAATAGCTTTATAGTCATTCATGTTTCATTCGGTTACTGTAAAGCGATTTTCTATTGAAATGCCGCTCGATTCTCTAAAACTGAAGATCTCATAGACCATTCGTATTTAACTTCAAGAGGTATTTCTTTGTTCCAATAATGGGTGGTTCTATTGTCTGTTTTATGTTACACATTGGAATTGATTAGGGTCAATCGCAATAGAAGTTAATGTTAGTATTTGTGTATAAAAATACCCTGACTGATATCACAACAAACACAACGAACAGACACATTCACAGATATTACACAAATATGCCTTCAAACGCGTTGCGCAGCGTTCGCAGAACCTTACGTGTGATATGCATCTACCGTTGCAGACCAATCCATCAGTCTGTCTATACAATCCAATCATCCATTTGTAACGCGGTGGCCATTATTATCAGGTCGAGCATATTTATGGGCTTTATGACGTCAAACATACGCAGTAAGATATGAGTATGGTACACACATTAGAAGAACTCGGTTAAACATCAAACCATTCAAAACGACTCGGCAAAAGGAGCACAGATCGCATACCGACCCAAAAGACATACGAAGTCCCTGGCGTACTACTAGTTACAAATATAGTGAAGCCAATCTTCAAAACACTGACTGGTCGCCGCGCCGCCGCGAAAATTTCTGATTACGACAACCATTCCAAACGCCCTCTCAGAGTGCAAATGAGTCACGAATTTACACGCAATTAATTTAATTATAAGGTCGCACGCCATTGACGCTAATTAATACAAAATGAATGCCATTTCATACTTCATGATTGATAAAGAGTAAAAAGACAAAGAGATAAGAATTTTAAGAGTAACCGGACATATGACACAAGATGGAAGATTGTGCCAGATATTTAGTTCGATGCAATCCGAGAGATGCCATTTCGCCTCATCCATGTTTACATGACGCAATATTATGGATGGATGGATAATAATCTACAAGAAGAGAGGTGTGAATGCAGGCAGCCTTTGCATATGACGCAGAGTTGAAGGGATTTCTTCAACAGGGCTTGGTTCAAAATCAGTCTCGATAACTTTGAAAAACTCATCAAATCTTGTCACAGGTTATTGTTGCTAAAAGGTGGGTAAAGGACATTCATACCCCTGAAAAATAAATTTCCTGCACAAAACGGTGTCTATCTCACAGCGGTTTAGTAATTGCGACATGCCTCAGTAACAAGGGTAAATATTACAGCAACACAGTTACATGTAATTTGATGCGACACTAAGCTTGTAATGCTGAGGCCGTATTGACAATGCTGACGTTCGCATATCCGATTGAGACTAAGGTTATTTTCCATACACAGCATGTATATCCTTAACATATATCGGTATATAAATATTCACTTGAGTTTTATAGGTTTTAAGCCTGCAAAGGCATCCTTATTACAGGGCCAATATTTAATTCTCAGAGTTATGTCACATACCTATTGTTAATTTAATCTTATTAAAAATTATTAATGCAATCAATCTCTTGTAATTGAAATCAGCGAAACTGGAAAACTTCATTACAAATTCTTAGCACGACAAAACACCGCTTGCTATACATTCTATTTAACCCTGAATCCACGTAAATAAGGAATGAGACAGAATCAATCCATTACTTACCAAACTTTATATTTCAAATAATTTAAATGATAAATTTTCCACTGAAAACATACATTATCTTTGTGAGGAGCACTAAATAAAGGGCGTAGCATGTTTCTCCTTGACGTGTCTCCATTCTCCACGTCTAGACTGTGATTAGACAAAGGATGACACGAAGCAGCCAGAGGTACAGGTCAACCACCGCTTGGCCTCAGACGATCGATAGCCGAACCAAATAACCTTGCTGAAGAGCATTACAGACACAAAAATGTGGAATTTTTAAAAATATTACATTGCTTACCTTTGCGCTTAATTTAAATAAATATCACACAATAATTATGACGAAAGCAATACGAATTTTAAATTAAACCTTTAATCGCCCGACGACAACGACAGCTCGACGTTACCTGGCGTTTAAAGCAATATTTAGTATAACTCCCAAAGTAGAAATAACTTCCTATTCTTGAAATTAGGATAAACGCACACAAAACACATCATATATATACACTGCATTAGATGCAAGAGGGAGAATACAGAGGCAACGGAGTGAGATACCAATGCAAGAATATGTCGTCGCGGGGAAAAAGAGAAGCAGAGGTAATACCTACTGAACAACTTCGGTAAACAATAAAAACGAAGTTGAACTAAGTCTAGACGAAGATTATTAGAAGTGCATCAGCAGCAACCCGAAAATCCTAGACGAATTTTACACTAAACGAAGAAGGAAATGTGCATACGACAGAATGTATTCGTCTAGCCAAAGTCTAGACTTGGTATTCAACAAAGTGAAGTACGAGGCGGTCTAGCCTAGGATTCGGTCAACAACCGGCGCGTCTGCCTTCTACAAAATTGATAGGATAGGTCCTGCCTTTATGTAGAAAATATAAACATAAAGTCACTCATGGGCAGTGGCAGATGTGGTAACGCCCTGAATTCCATCAATAACACATGTATTTGAGTAGTGTTCAACAGGTGTTGCACATGCTTCGATAGAAATGTAATGGATGTAGCTGAGGCACGCAAGGCAAACAAATATAATATGAAAATTGGAGTTATATAACTACCTCCTGCGTCACATGTTGGATATTATATACAAACACAATATATATTTAAAATATAAGTATAGTTTGACATGACAACCACAAAAAATAGAATCCTGAAAGATGGTTTTAAATAATCTGTTCTTAATGGCTAAGACCCAATCAAGTTTAAAAATTCACATTCAAAGTTGTTCAGAAAACAACCCCTCCTCTCTGGTGTGTCCTATTAACATAGGCAATGGATAATTACTACCTCATCAGGTTGCCAGTTTGTCTGTTTGCTAGACAGCTGATCAAATTCCACACACTATTACAAACTTATCTGCCAGATAAACTCTTTGTTTTAGGGCTTTCGGATACAGATATCTGTTACATTATTTATCTTTATAGACTAATAAAGAAATTGTTGTTTTAAGTAGCAGAAATGAATCAGGCTGTTTAACAGTGAGACAGAAAACATATGAGCAACCTTTATCTATGGGAAATCTTATGAGAAATCTTTGTCAGACAGATTTCAGAAACTATATACCAAGACTGGCCCTTAGTAAGTTGAAAAAATAACTTATGGAAGTTGTTATAGGCCACGCAACTGCTCTATATATTAAGTTCTCGTATATTTTTTTGTAATATATATTTGATTATGATTATTTGTTATACACATGAAAGGGTATTATATAACTCAAGACTCATATAAAACAGTGACCATGATTGAAGAATATTTGATGACCGTGATAGGTGATGATTTGATAATTTTCTTTAAAAAAATTTCATTATTAAAAAAATATTATAAACATATTTTTAGTTATATTATAACTCATTTAATCTTTAAAATGTGTTATTTTGATACTTTGTATTGATAAAGTTAAATAGTAGTAAAATAACAATACTTGTTATTGAGTTCTGCTTAGTCATACATATTAATAATGTAATTAACATTCTGGTTTGTCTCGGTTTATAAATATATTTTAATACAACTAATTACTTTTTTATTTCTACAATAATGTAATGTGCCCAATGTGTTTGCCCAGTAAACTGATTCTCATATTTACTCGTAACAATTTAACTTTAACGCCTCACACTCAAAGCCCCATCCATACTAGAATTTTCTGTGTAGTGGGTGCCATGGACATTCACAAAGACAACAACTCAAACACCCAGACCAGCAATAGAAGTCTAAATTCAACATTTAAACTTCTATCTCCCTGGGAATGAAATCCAGAACCCTTCAAATGGCAGACAAGCAGCACCAAAACATAATATGTGTTGTCAAATGGATTAAGTGGATTATGCATGCCGCTTGGAGATAAGAACAAAGTAGTAGTACTTGAGAGCGGGATCAATTTAAAGATGTGGTGTCCAATTTTCAGTACTATCCCCAATACTATCCTACAATACCCAAATAATAAAACCTTAAAACCAAAATCACTAGAATTAGAAGGATTTGACTGACGTAGAATAAACTCGGTAAATAAAATTTTACTGAAATAAACATGACTTAGTAACAAAATACATAGTCAAGACTTATAACTACTATATCTTCTAGCATTTTTTTTATTTTTTACAGTAAATAATGATGAGATATCAAAAATTCTTACTTTATTAGGTAATGGCCAAGTGAGTAACAGAGAATTAATTAAATTATATCTTAATTATGTGAAAAATAGTGTGTAAAGATTAATTAGACATAATTATTTACTTTTTAATACAGTACCTGACTTTGTATCATCTACCTGTATCATGTCCTATCAGTATCACAAGTTACCTATTAGGTAACTTATCACAACACCATAATATTATCATACCCTGATAGCTAAAAATTTACACAAGACATTATTCCAACTTTACATAACCTCAAACAATGTGAAACCATAGAAAAACTATTTAAAACATTAGTAATATCACATAAAGCACTCGGAATGAGTTCTTATATTTCGTCGCGAAATCTGGCAAGTGTTTGCTGTTTGATAAATCGTAACATCGTCTGCCATTTATTGAGACCTTGTAAAATATCGAAGCAATCTTATTTAATTAAAACTTATATTATCTAATAGCCCATGAACGACGAAAACATCCGTTTTTCAACTAGATAAACGCAGGAATCGCTCGTTTTCGACTGTATATACAAAATATACGATCAGCTGATTTCTTTGTTTGAGTGATGCGACAATTTTGTAGCGTTAACGTTACGACAAAATGTTGACACGTCAGAACTCCCATTAAGCAAGTAAACTACTTTTATATGTTTAGGATTACATATAGTTCATTTCCAGGTATATTATTAAGGAGTTTGGCGAATAACTAATCTATAAACAAACCTTGAAAGTTCTTACCTTTGTAGTGCACTCTTAGATTATTTTGCGATAGCCCGATGTAGCTGAATTTGTCCTTTGTACTCCATGATCTTGGCAGGGGTGTTTCATCTTCGTTCACATTCGGATAAAGCAATTTTAAACGATCTACATTATCACTTTGCACTTGATTTAGGGAATCCATCGTCCCCCGTCCACTAGCCATCGCAGCCATTTCTAATTTCTGTAATTCATGTCTGTCAATGACGTCACATCCACAGCTTTAGCTGGTCTCATAGGTGGCACTAGAATCGCTCTTCCATAGACATTTTTTTTTCAAGAATATAAATGAACGGTATCTATTATGTATTTGTTTTTGCTTGGAACCCACCTACACGTACAGCATAATATAAGCACATTTTATTTTAAACTCAAGAATATCTTTTAATGCATTATTAATGATTTGAATCTGTAAAATAACTTATTATATTTTCTGCGCTACTAACAAATCCTATTTGTAAAGTGTTGTCACAATAAGATAATCACTACAGAAACCGTTCGTCCAAATTAGATAAGATTTCTAATAAAATATATTCATGCAAAATAATATTAAACATGTCTTCAAGGAATATGCCGAAGCATTTTAAATTTATACAAAACCATGTAAATAACAAACTAAAAATTATAAAGAAGCCAACTTGTGAATTATTAGAAACTAAGCAGTTGTACTATGACGATGTACTCGAGGTTAGTAATTTTTATATTGTAGCCATAGTTTACATAGGTTAAACTATCACAACAAGAAAAGCAAACATTAATACTGCTATTTAATTTCATTTCAGATTTATCGTGAAGCGTTCAAGAGTTTAATAGATAACACTGTCACGTATTCCTTACTTCTACGTGACATAAAATCTGCGTATGAAAATGCATTGGTTTTAAGGGATGAAAGAATATCTCAATTTATTATTCAAGATGTGAGTTCCTAAATACTTAATTTAATAGGATTTCGCATATTGCAGGTCAAAAATATATCTTAATTTATTTATTTTTAATTTAATATGTACATTGCTTTTACTGTTATTTATGCAACAGATAACTATTATGGTTAACAATGTTAACATCAGATTAACATACCTTAATCTTTGAAGTTTTGGACTTTAAAAAATTAGATTTTATGTTGTTAAACAGAGACAATATTATTACTGATAATAATATAATAATATAAAATTTTTGTTATAAGTTTATTATTGAATTATTAATAATAGCAGTAGGTACCTACTGATAAAAGTCACAGTCATCTGATGGTATAAGGACAGGCCATCGGTTAAATAATGATTTAGATTTAATTCCGTCGTTACTATTAAATTTTTTATTGAATCTTCATTGATTTCCATTTTGAGATTACATCTGTTTGACGTGCGTGTGTGTACACATCTATCATATCGATAAGAAAAAAGTTTTCGATGCAAAATTCATACAATTATCGATGTTTTTAACCTGTCTTGTCTAAATTTAAATGTCAATGCCATACTGACAGCAATGTCAATAATGTCAGTGAAATTCTAGGAACAAAAATATAAGGAACGGAAAATTTCTAAGAACAATACAATGACAAAATTCAAATTGACAATATTGACATTGATTGATAAATGCTCAATGAATAAACAACAACAAACGCCATATAATGCATTTACATAACTAAACTAAGTAATAAACATTTAAGACTGTTTCTTATCGTTTCTAATGATTTGTGAGTAGAAATATAAGGGAAGTTTTGTTCGCGTAGTGTTCTGTGACGATCAGTGTACTCTTTGAGTGGTCGAATAAAAAGTAATCTCAAAATGGGTCTTATGAATGAGTGCGACGGACAGAAAGTATACGTGCTGGATGGCGGTTTCTCTTCTCAAGTGTCTAAACACGTGGGAAGTACGGCCGACGGAGATCCGCTGTGGAGCGCGCGTTTTCTTCAGACTCATCCCGAGGAAGTTTTCAAAACTCATCTCGACTTTCTTCGAGCAGGTGCTGATATTATCTCAACAAATACTTATCAGGCTTCCATTGGAGGATTCGTTAAGCACCTTGGAGTTACTACTGATGAAGCATATGGACTAATTCGCCGTGCTGTTGAGCTCGCGAAGCGTGCACTTGATTTACACGTGAAGGAGCGCCGCGAAGCTGCCTTACCCGATAGGAATGTCCTAATTGCTGGTTCTGTAGGCCCTTATGGAGCTCATCTTCACGACGGTTCTGAATATGATGGGAGATATGCTGATAAAACAGC
>DWQK01003583.1:0-11375 GCA_018231225.1 Noctuana stator | reverse complement strand
CATCATTTTGTTGCCGGATTACCTTAAATACTATTCTTATTTTAAATTTTCGAAAACTTAACTCTACCTTTGCTCTACTACGCATATTTATAATTTACCGACCTATTAGTGAGTTGGTATTATATCATTCCCGACAAAGTAAAACAGTATCTTACATATAGCTTCTACTATGCTAATAGATATTTATAACCATCAAACATCAGCTTCGAAAACAATGTTCTGCTCACAAAAGCCACTGTATCACTATAATTTCACGTAAAAGCAAGTGGAAGTCGACATCACAATTAATTAACGTACGAAGAGAGTTTTTGCAGAGCACGTGTAGGTAACGTGGGCGGAACACTCGAAATAATGGTCTGAATTTTGGTATTCCAACCCCGAATAATCCGGCAGGTTATTTCTTTTTACACGGCGGCGCCATGCCACGTACCCGCGAGAAATTCAATTAATTAGCCTGTCAAAACGAAAGTGGGTTGCGCGCATGTCAATTGGATTCATTTGTCAACTCTTACGTCCCGAATTTTACGCGTAATGCTGTTACAGATAGGTATACGGTACTTGGGTGTATGTTGACATATCCTTTCTGTTAGATTAATTGGTTCCCGATTCATTGGGATTTTGGAGTCAATCGCGGTTTGATGAAAAAAAACGTGCTAATCAAAATTCAATACTCTACCATCACTCATTCACAATCTAGTCATTTGGTCACAGACTGCGATCTGCGATTAATAAATAAATAACGCTTAATACTGATAGCACTACACTAGGATTCCCTGTGTCATGACATACAATACAAAACAATAATAAGTATATCGTATTGTAAACACATTTAACTTGCGAGATGTGAAACAGTATTGTTAGTTTAATTCAATGTATTCAGATTCCGGGAGGTGAACCTGCTATGAAATTTTCCTTTCGCTCGTTAAGAATTCACAGCGATTGTTTAACACTACAGCGTAATTCAATACACTAATCTCAAATATGCACAGCCTTTATCAGATTAACCGCTTTACTCGTTATCAATTTGTATGTAGTTTGTAAGGCTAATTGTTACCGCTATACGAAAACAAACATGCTATGAAAACTGTTTTATGTGCATAGTAAACAGTAGTTTACAGTTTGTTTATGTATTGTTTGCGGTCATTGGGTTCCTATTTAAGAAACAAAAATGTTATCAGTTTGGTTATTACAGCCTGACCATTTGCAACCACGCTGCCTCCTTTGAAACTTTAAGTATACTCAAGGACACATAATATTATTAATACCCTTTGATAATGCTTACAGTAATTACTTAATAATGCTTATCCTTTATTAATGGATTACAGTGAACAAAGGAAAGCAGTTTAGTGTTACATATTATAAAATCAGTCTCCGTAATTCTATACATATATGTACTTATTACGTAGGTACATTTGAAAAAAACTCATATCTTCCAGATAAAATGATACATAATTACGATTTCTTTACACCCGTAATATAATTTTAAACAAATTGCCGAAATACTCGTACGAATACACTAAAATAAGTTATGCATGTAATAAATCACTTAAAAGGACTTGTATTTGATTTTTTCCCTCTTAAAAGTATTAATTTGTAGTAGGCAAGAAATAAAATTAAACGTCGAATCGAAAAACAAACCCGGAAAAGTTTACGTCATGTTCAATTATACCAGTAATTCAAGGCAGGAGGAATTACAAGGGAGTGAATCAACCGCACCTTGCCGCTCATTCATTATGCGCGCCGGTCCCGTCCAGTGCACCAAAAAGCGGGCCATATGGCGCACCTACCTGCAAACTCGTCCTATCTTTTTGTCTGACAATTTATTTGTTCCCTTGCACCTGTTCAACCAGAGACCGCTCTTTGTACATCTCGGGAACAGACTTTTCAAAGGGCACGCTTTAGTCTCTCTCAATCTCTTCAACAGTTGAAAAAGAGCGTAAAGAACAGTCTGAGCGCCTACCAAAATTTATTCAAACAAAAGCCACAGAATTAATTAAAACAACATACGTTCCAAAGCCGATAGCAGTGCGCCGCGCAGTGATTTGTGGCGAATTCAGTTCTTCTGCGAATTTCGGGAGCACAATCAGGGACAAATTGCGCGGCTTATCTTTTGTCTCGAACACTCACAACTCACATGCAGCTGCCGGCGGCAAACCGATTTTCTGAAGCACTTCGTATTACGTAGACAAAGTAAGGCGACACTTCGTGTTCCGAGGCGCGCAACCTATACTGAGACGATGTTCGCCCCAGTTACAAATGCCCTGCAATTCACGTGAATTAGCCCTTAACACAAGTACCCGGCAGCCCCAAACCGCGTATCGTTCATTAGGCCCGAGTTACGAGCACTCGAAAAGATGAGGCAGGCCGACCGTTCCCCACGGAATGCGCCGCGGAAGCCAGACCGTGTTGTTAAAATAGTTACAGCCTGTTCACACGGACGATAATTCGCGCAAACATACTTGATTGCACTGTAAATATCTTAGTAAAACAATGGTGATCGGGTATTTTCCGGGTTGGATTACGGCTGGATTAGAGAGGTGGCACGTGCTAGTGATAGAGCCACAATACATGTAAGTATAATGTCGAACACGGAACGTTCACATTCACAGGTGCGATGCAACAATTTCATTCACTAATGGTGATAGAGCTTCCTTGCTTTTTCCGGATCCTCCATAATAATAGCGTTGGCTGTTTTTTATCGCACCTATTGATCAATCCTAATTTTCCCATGTCATTTTTGACAAACGTTTGCTATTTGCCACGAGAAATGGCGTTTGCGTGAGTAGAAATCAGAGTTAGTTTTCGATCTCATCCGAAGCGTATCTTTGGAGACGCAAAAAATAGCGAAAAGAAATTTAATTCGTGTATATTGTCCCATTTGTATGTCGTATTCCTACAAAAATCTTCGTCTCTTGGAGAACACCGTGTCATAAATTACTTCTAGTTTTATTTATCGAAAAAATGTATATTTGTCTTGGTATACACGAGGAACAAGTAATGAAAACATTATTTGGAATGAAAATGTAAGCATCACTCAGAGAATTTCGATTTTATCGCTATTTGTGGAATGTGTTCCCTAAGAGCATAAAATAACTTTGCGACTTTCATTGTTGGGAATTACGCCTTTGTTTCGAAGGTAAAGTTGAGGTAACACGTTGTTTGCTTTCGTACTTGATGCTGTTACAATAATCCAAATACGACAACAGACTTTAAATGCTTCACGTAGAAGCTAATATCGCGCGTAAGGTGTTGAAATATATCGCAATAACTTGTGTTTATGGTTGTATACGTGGCTCGTAATATGAACGTGACTCATAATAAACTCAGAAACTATTCGACCTAAAGCCATAACACAACTCACTGGATTTAATGACGTATGAAAGAAATGCATTTCAAAGGAATGTAATATTTTTCATGTGAGAATTAGATCCTAATAAATCGATATGTTTTATAAATGTGAGTATTTCTCATTACTGGACGCTATTATCAAGTGACAATTATTATGAAGTGTCAAAGAATAAAGTGAAAACCTATCGTTTATCACTCTATTCCATATAAAAGGTAATATTTTTCGAAACGACCGCCTATCGTGTAGGTATCGTGTTGCGGAAACGAGTCGCTTGACCGGCGGCCTTGCGACTGCGGTTTCAAACACTTGGTCTATACGAGTGTGTTGCATTAAATCTATTACACTACGTTGCATATATAAGATACACGTGCAAACGGTATTAACTTATTTATTACATGTGTTAGATATCTTTTAGCACATTGATGGAGCCGTAACGTAGCAATCAATTTAATAATGGGTGAAGAGAACACTTTCGGTTCATTTTTAGCACTTTACTTCACGGAGAAGTGAAGTTCAAGAAAATATTTCGGAAGCACCTTAAATCACGCCGTGAACAGTTTACATATTGATGCCGATCATGTGACGTGGTTGAGAAACAAATAATATAATACGATATGTTTGAAAATAGTCCCAAGAGATAAAAAAATGGCGTCGTAATCGAATATACTGAAGAGTGTAAGGTCGTTCAAAGGATAGAAATTGATAAGATTTCTAATACTCAACGTCATACATGCGTGCATTATGAAAACTGTGATGAAAAGAAAATGTAATCATAGCTTTTGTTTACGCTTTCCTTCGCTAAGACTAAGAATAAAGAAATACAGATTATGTTTAAAAGTATTGAAGTAAAATATACACTATACAGCTTGTATTGCTAGCTATGCTATCGATACGATCAAAGTTTAAATCTTAAATTACTAAGATACTTACTTGTGCCGCTGTAAAAATGAAAATAGTTTATTTTTTGTTCCCTACTACAGAGAAGACCTAAGTTTAAATCTGAGCCAACTTTGTAATGAGAAATGAGTGAATATTTAAATGTTAAGTAAGTTCAGCAGCTCATTAGCGATGGTCCAATAAGTTATGACTTGGCGAAGAAAAAACTCAATGTACCTACTTAATCTTCTTCTCGCGACTGAATTAGTTTTATGAACATAAATTTGAACAAAATGATACGTAATACTTATTGTTACATTTCGTCGTTCGAGGTCTGATTTCGCCTGTTAAGAATTATCTTTTTCCATTCACAATTTCCCCGACATTTCTAAAATTTTTTCTTTAATTTAATTAATTTTGTTTAGTTTTTGTATGCAGTAACGCAAAATGTAAAAAAGTCACATTTGGCGCATTTGGAGTTAATGTTACATAATGATTTAGTTTTAATCCACACAAAAGAGATTTAACAGAAATGCGTCCAAGCGATAAATAATAATTTCTATACATGGCCAAATATTATGTCAATGCCAACCTTTAAACAAGCCGGGAATGGATTAACGAGAATAACGAGCAACCAAATCTCAATATTCATAGAGCCGACTCTGCGATGAATTGCAAAGTGAGTTGGGTTTGACGTGCGTCATGATGTCACGCCGTTTAAGATACAATCTGCTCACGTGGTGTGAATAATCGCCATCCTGAATGGGGCTTGTTGTGTTCGATTGCGATCGGCTCATAAATCTTATCTGACATCATTCGCGCCTGTCTTTGAGGTCGAGTAATCTTATTTCATCCGTGCACGCTGTACATTTAGGCGCTAATAGCTCCTTGCCGCCGACTACAGACTGTTAGATACGCTGAAAAAAATTTTTACTTAATCGACCGCGGTCTGTAATTTGATTGGTTGCTAAGTGGTTTTATTCTTAAAATACCGGTATAGTTAATGTACTTTTACAGGGGCCCTATTACTTTTAATGGCATGTAGAGTTAACTTTTAATAATGCGAGGACTGTGAACAGATTATCATTTCGTGTCGAAATGATAAACTGAACAAAATGTAAGAAAACTTGCAGGCATGATACATGCATATTATATTTCAAGCATGAAACAACTCTATATTAAGTAAAATAACTATGCATCACAAATAGCAATGACAAACATCGCGTTCTTGGAAAATTTGGCAATAATAACAAAAGATTTTACTTTGAGGATAAACACCATATTTTTCATATAGTCCCATTTCGTATGTGTCACTATTTCGGAAACTTCCACACGACTGTGATAAATGCGTCCATCAAAGACAAAAGAAATTTCAATAACATGCAATGAAGTCAAATAATGTATTACGTAGCGTGTGTAAATCTTGCGAAACTTGAATGAAACCAAGAAATTTGCCAAATTACTTTTAATGGCAATGTGGAAAAGTTTTAAAACGTTTATATAGGTAGGTTAATATAATAGTCCTTTTCAGTATGGTAGGTACTTAGAAGGGAAGAATTATTTGTTTCATCATACAAGTACAAAAACAAACAGGTTTTAAAGTTATAAACCTAAGTAAATTTTCACGATGTTATGTGGAAGGGACCTAACATTGTGAAAATGAAACAGCAATTGATTTACATAATTAAATTATTTATTATGATTTCAAGTTATTTTTGTACGTATATTAAAGTAATCCATCCTATAACCAACATCATTAATAATATAAGTTAGAATCGGATCTAGGAAACCATTCGAACTTATAACATGATATCGGTTTCAAAGGGAAGATGGATGGCGCGAACTTCGAATCGGGTGCCAAACTTGAGGAGGCACGTGGGTCTGTGGTCAGCACATACTAGATAGAACAGGCTTATCGACACTTTTGATCTGATCAGACGGTACGATTAAACATAAACGTGTATCTGACCCTAAAATAGCGGCACGTTCTCATATAAATCATTAACTACGTTTAAAGGAGTAAATTGCTGTTCTTAACGTCAATAGTAACATTCCGTTAGTCACAAAATTTATCGAATGTATAATTTTAGGACCCAAAATTAATTGAATTCATTGATTTCAAAACTATATCGAAACCCTTCTTTTAACTTTTAATACGCATTGTATTCATAACTTTTAACTGTTTTACATTGCCTACCTATTTAATTTAAACTTCATCTTATTAATTTCAAATAAAAGCTTTATAAACGAATGTGATACGAAATCATGAGAACGAAGCAAACGTGCAAACAATTAAAACCTACCCTGTTAATAGACGAAGCCGAATGTCTAATATTAATACTTTGACCTTTGAAAGCCTTTAACCGACAAATATCACATTAATAGCCGCACCTAATTTAAAGTACATTACAGGCAACATTGTAATGGAACTAGGTTTATTTAAGAGGTAGGGGGGTGCACCTGATGGCAACAACAGGAGAATAGCCAATGCGTTAAAATAGGTTACCGTACCTTTCGCCTTCTTAACCGAAGCCTCGACACGACACCGATAACTTGTCGTCAATGAACTTTAATGAAATTAGTCAACGAAATGTCGGTGTTGGACTGTACCAATGGGACTGCGTGCAGTATAATGTCATAGAATTATATACCCACTGATGTCGCCGTAGTCGTGTCGGAACCGGGTTTAGTTCAGTGAAGAAACGCCGCATCTCACAAGTCAACCTCGTGCGTGACAACGTAAAGGCTGTAAACAAAATATTTATACGGGACAAAGGAAAAATTAAAAAACTTCGGACACTAGAAGTATAAAGGTCGCAGCTCTATACATAGGTAAACATTAGAGGATTTGCAGGTTTCAACTTTAAATGTATATATAAATGCCGACCTAACTCTAGTTTAGGTAGGTAACGCCCAACGTTTATACGCATTATCTTAATCTAATAAAACAAAAAGCAGTAGGTACTTGTCTAATATCAGGGATCGGACAAAATATAGGTCAAGGGACCAGACAGGACCTGCTTGTTATGAAGGGCGTGACGGCTCAGTGACCTACAATGGGGCTTAACCCTTAATTAGCCTATTATATTGCTTACCAAGGCTAGAACATTGAACGTATCTTACGCGGCAAGCCAGCCGTGTTATGTTGTTACCGAAACGGACGAACGCTACGTTTTGAAAAAGTAACATAATATAAGTAAATATTATCTAAATTATAATAAGCATGTGAAATAATGATAAATTTATTATATTATTTAGGTGCTAATGCATAGGATTCAGATCAAAAACTTTCGACGGGTACGAGCATACTATTGAAAAAATATTAATATTTATAATATTAAAAATTAGATTCACAAAAAATACTTATAGTGCGGAAGTTATCGCTTTTTCTTCAAATACCCGATTATTCAAATTTAATGTAAAAGAACTTTCTTAACTTAATCAAATGGAACTTCTAGTTTAAATATACCATTTTTTATAATATATTTTTATACGTTTTTTTACTAAATAAATAAATATATACGGAATCCAACATGTAATGTTGCACCGTGTCTCTATACACAAGAATTTGATGACAAACCAACATGCCTCACTCGGTCGATCAAGTCTCATAATTATTCAACGAAATGAATATTCATATCCGTGGTTGACTTCATTCATAATATTCCAATAAACATTGTGCTACAATTTCGAATGAGTGACATCAACCGGAACTTCATTACAACCAATATGTAGTCTGACATATCGGAAAATGTCTCTATAAATAAAATGTCACAGGCCATTTCAAACTCGGTATAAATATTCAGAAAGCTTAGCAAGAAGGTAACAAATGTAATTATAAATGGCTGCAACAATATTAATATGTTAACCTCATCTGCATAGATATTTTAAACCGACTTCAAAAAAAGGAGGAAGTTCTCAATTCGACATTACCTGGGTGAACGGATTTGGATGATTCTTTTTTATTTGAAAGCTGATACTTCCTATTTTGGTCTAGTTCTGACAAAACATCCATGAAAAAACCATATAGGTGTCTTAAATTTGCGTGACAACTTTGAAGTCGGTTTTTTCTTAACGCAAGTTATAATTAGCTATGGTTATGTCTAGTCTAATCCTGTCGGTTGCGTCAGCGTTAGTGGCAATTACGTGACGTAACGGTGGGTCCTTTGCCGATAGGGCCGGAACCGCCAGAATCACGTCAAAAAGGTTAAACTCCACGCAAATACCCCGACCGGATACGAGTGCTGTCGAGTGGATCCACTCGAATCTTATTCCCTCTTGTGTTACATTAGTACTTAATAGATCGTTACGTACTTACCGAGTCTATTGTGTTGTATTGTGTTGCCCGAAAGGGAATAAAAAATACCCCAAATTTATATCAAAACGTCATTTTTTACATTAAATATATTACATTACAATACAGTAGGTATATTTAATATTACGGTATGTTTTTCATCCTGTTAAACTGTAGCAAATTAAATGGTTCATTATGGAATGATTTGTATGATAGATTTCCAGCAGTGTATCTGTACATTATATAATTACTTAAGGTAAAGTATCATCACTGCTGGTACCAAACTATTAATGATCGGTTTATGATTGGGCTTATTAACTTTATTTCTGTAAGCTACAAGTATAGCCTTCATCTAGACACTTAGTATTGAATCGGCTGCAGAAAATGATAGCGTGCGTGTGGGACTTCTAGGCAGTTAGCAAGTAATAATGGAAATAAACTAGATTTACTTAATCTTTTCTATAGCCATGTAACGGTTACCACCCGACTGTGCTCGACGCCAGTGACCCCGCGCTAGAATGTGGCATATTTGAATCTCCAGCAACGTGTCAATGTCACGTGACAAGCACTACTGAAAAATTCAGAACGCCACCTTTCCGAGAAACACTCGACAAACGTATGGCCTCAGCCGGAAATATTCTAACCTGATTTACAAATGGGTCAAATATTTACTCTTAATATTTTTCCAGATATAAATTGGTTTGTAAAATACTTGTTATAATTTAATTGGCTACTTTGATGAGACATAATAATATGGAATATCGTAAGTATTTTTGCTTTGTCGCTTAACACTGATGGTAACCGAAATTGAAGAGCATAGGCGATCGATAGTATATTACGCTATCATCCACTCAAAGGCCAAGTCAATTGACAACGCTAATAAATTGCAAGCTCACGTCGTGCTGTTCCGTTTACATTGCGACATAGAATAAGATAATTCGATCACTGTGTGGAGCACGGTGTGTGCTCTTGTATGTACTTCATGTATCAATGACTACTCTAAACTTCCGTTGAGTAAACTAAGGGATTCATAAAACATTCGACAAGAAAATTAATTGCAACTTAAATGCAGTCGGATATGCGTTGAATATCCAGAGGTCACGTTAAGTGACAACGCTCGTATCAGGTATAATTTATGCTAAACACGATGTTTGAGCATTAGTCTTAACTCAATCAACATATTTTATTTAAATTATGTACACTAAAACGTAAAGTTCAAAAAGTTAATCAACGTTTACAATAAAGCTCTGAACAAAGTTCAGAACTGTATGTTCTAGCAGCAATTCATGAACGCTATGTTGTTAGACATTCGGACATTACTAAATAACGGCTTCATAATTGGTTCCCAAACCAGACTCTGTACGATTTCGTTATTTCGAAGAATTCTCATTACATTATTAGACTTTTACATTTTTATTACTTAAATATTATTTTTACTGGTGTTAAAAGATACAATTCCTCGATCGTTACTTGATGTCTGACTTACTGTCCTACAAGTAGATCAGTTCGTCAATACATTCTCACAACGACCACGAGCGGTCAATAATATGTTGCTAGATTTAAGTATACCTAAGCGTTTGATCGTAGTAGAGGCTTGTCTTTACCGAGTATATGGTCGGTCCATTGTTAGTCCGAGACCAAGACTCTAAGGTCAAGTTAAGTGACAACGCTACCGTATTACAAGCCCGCGTTCGCGTTGTGCTTCGTTTTTGTTTGTTTGTTGTAACACTTGCAGCACTGCAGATGCTAACTAGGTCACACGCGGCTCAGTTTAGTGAACAGCGGTGTGCGACAATGTTGTCAATATTGTTCGAACACTTTACTCAGATGCAAGCCCGAACCGTATACAAATAGCCAAACTGGATAATAGGGTGGAAATTGTGTCAGTTACTATCCTAAAACACGGACACAGTACTCGTACATACAGCTCCAAGGTGATAAAGGTAGAATGAAGATAATTGATGAAACTATGTATATATAATTTATTTTTTACTTAACTTTTTTAAACATAGTTTAGTGTCAGACAAATATTTGTAAACGTATTACTAAAGTTACCAGCGAAATTACTCTATAAAGCATTTTGAGGAATATATGCTGCAAGTACGAGTAGTGCAGATATTGTGCTATCAATCTGCTAAGAATTTCTCAATGAGCCATCCTAACAAAGGTTAAGTCTCTATCGCGTAAGTGCTTAAGTCGCTCGTCGTGCTTGTCTCAATTTTATCCAGAGGTATTAATTTCAAGTTTAATCTCCCGTATCTCTTGAAAGTTTTCGAAAGTTATCCGTCATTAGAGCAGTATCTTAAGGAGCTTACTGGAAGGCTTCTTATCACATTATTATGTTTGAATTAGAGCTTTTAGTCATTATCATTAATTTAGGTCTCTAGTAATGATATTTCTAGTAATGACAATACTGAAAGACTATTTTCATACCTTTGTATCGATCAAACATACTTAGCATCACATGCTACTAACATTCTGTCTGATTACGTACCTATTACGAGTACATTTATGTAAAGTAACCTAAAAATATTTTATGTATTTGTGTTATAATTACAAAATAACATAGATCAGCCTTGTGAGAAATTTAAAGAATTGAGACACACACAGTATCTTTTAATACATCCAAATTCAAAAGAATAATACTGCATTGTCTAAATCTTTTAAAGAGGGAAGTGCATTTACTCATGCCGCAGTAATTTTTCTGCGTTAAGGCGAGAGTGGTCGTGACAGGCGTTCAAGAGTTCACCTTACAATTTCACCGGCAGAAAGAGCTGAAGCCGGCAGGGAGCATGTCTCGTTATCAGCTAGAAATCCCTGAAAGCAGCTGTTTAATATTTTTTATGCAATTCTATT
>DWQK01003582.1:0-11376 GCA_018231225.1 Noctuana stator | reverse complement strand
AAGCCTATGCACCGTATTATTCAACGTTCATCCAGTGTACACAAATACCTAATGATAAATAAAATATAATAGAATTAGATTTTTGATTTTGAAAGTTAAATGTGATCTTTTAAAATAAATTAAGCACTGATATGAACTTAAATAATGATTATTTTAAGCAAAAATAAAAACCGACTGGGTGATAAAAAGTAATGGATAATTTAAAACGTTACCGACATCAATAATTTATTTGGGATGAAGCTATTTAATTGCCATAAATTTTATATACATAATGTATTCGATTAGTTATCACGTACCTGAATTGCTTACCCGAAGATACATCAGAACCTTAATAACGGACAAGGATCCAATAAATTTGCTCCTGACACTGAGGATCTCACTAAGTGGTTTCCGCGTGGTGTTTCACGAAATACCATTAGCTGCTATTAACACGGCTATTTCGATAAAATTGTAGGTCATAAAAAGAGTTTTTTTTTAAGGTGAGTAATAGCGAAAGACCGCGCAGCCCATTAATGCATAGTTAATAATTTGTCTGTGTATGCGTTAATAAATAATAAATCATGTGTATAATTTTAAAGAAGTGCCGAGAGTTCTTTGCCGAACCGGTCTACCTTAGCCAAAAGGGCGCCTAAAGACGATGCACTGTATTATTTAACGTTCATCCGGTATATACAAAAATATTGAGTTTTGAGTTAATTTTTAATATCCGCTGAAAAACTGCTTGATGATAATTATATATTTATTTAAGTTTATATTTTTTTGTCTGTGCGTCGTGTGTCAAAACGTTGCCGCATTTATCCTGAGACATAAAGCATAGTGCCTCCAAACTATAAATGCAACACGCCACACTGTCTGTGGTTGCTTAAGACGAAATAAATATATTTATTTTTCTTAAAAACTTCATATTAGCGATGCTGTGAACGGTTACTAGTAGTACCAACATAATACGCGAACAATATGTGAACATATAAGCTTAACGCTGCCTCGCTTAATTAAGAGGAATTTCAGATTATCCGCCATATTAAGTTGGTTACAGGCATTAGCGGCACACGCGTATTTTCTACCCTAATCCTGTTCCCACATGGATTATGCTTTAACATTATGGAGATGGCGCTCTGGTCTGTCGCTAGAACGAAAAGGTATATTTATAATGCTAGATGAGCCCCGCGGTTCTTCCCGCGTTAAGAATTACAACGTAACGCTTGATAGCCTATTAGCCTTCATCGATAAATGGACTATCTTACTGTAAAAGAAAGAATTTTTCAAATCGGTCCAGTAGTTCCTGAGTTTAGCGCGTTCAAATCAAACAAACAAACTCTTCAGCTTATTATTATTATTAGTATGATAATATACTTATATGTAGTAAATATATACTTAGTATTTATGATATTTAATACTAAGTATATTTAAATTAAAAAGAATTTCGCCAAAGCTACTGTTAAGTTATTTAAATTTATTAGAGTACCCATGGCTAAGATCTAATAAAATTCGAAATTTAAATATAGTCGTTTATAGATCTTAATCCGCGCCTTATCTTAAACTCTCCTAATTACCACCCAAAATATTAACTTGTTAATTCTATAATACCTCTAATTACGATTTAATCTTTTCTGGAGCTCCTAAAGGGATATTGATTTTAAGGCACAAAGTCTGCAAAGCCTTCGTTGAAATGAAATGATACGTTTTATTGGTGCAAATATGGGTGTAGGTTTAATCTATACTAATATAGAAAGGTGAAGAGCTTTTTTGTTTGTTTGAACGCGCTAATCTCTGGAACTACAAGTCGGATTTGAAAAATTATTTTTGTGTCTGATAGCTACATTAATAAGGAAGTATTGGCGTATCAAGCGTTACGACACAATTCTTAAAGCGGGTGAAACCGCGTGACACAGCTAGTGATGTTATAAAAACATTTATTGGTAAATAATGGTATACAAATATTAAAAATTGAATTATCATAATATTGAATTTAAGTAACTAAACGTTTTTAAATTATTCGTTAATTAAATACTACGTGCTTAATTAATAAGAAAAGCAATTGCAATTTGTACAGCATTTTACCAGTTTGTTTCAGTAAAAGCTGATAAAAACATTCTCAATTCGTCGACTGTATTTTTTTCATGTTTCTTATCTCATAACTTTCGACTGGGAAAATGGATTTTGATGATATTTTATTTGGAAACTGACGCTTCCCGTTTGGTACCATTTCATTTTGGTCTAGTTCAGACAATGGCATACAATGACAAAACTACATAAGTCTTAAATTTGCAAATTTACATTAAGTACGTGCACGAAAATTTTTTGATTTCGTAACACGAATTATAACTATTTCCTGTCAATAAAATATTAGCGAACCTAATATAAGAACTCGTAGCAGGGCTACAGCACTCTTTCCTTCAGAACTTGCTCACCGATTTTCAGGTTCAATAAGGCTTTTAGTCCATCGAGCTCATTTCGTTTGCGGTCGGTCTACTTGTTCCTTAATCGCACTGACAAAGGCCTGACGCTTTAACCCTGCGTCCTAATTCATTAATCTCCCCACAAGGGTACAAGAGACCCTTCTTTTACACTTAAAAACAAATCTAATGCAAACCTGAAAAGGTCTATTTTCCATTGATGGTAGAGTTTGTTTATGGTTCTTTTATTTTGTGCTAGATATAATTTGTCACTAAAATAAGGTATCTGAACTGCATTAATTAAGCATTAGATAGTAAAGGGTTGGACCCCTATTCATAATACGTAGGACTTGAGATAAATAAACCGCTTATTGAGTGTCTTTCTATATTAAAGGGATAATACAAAATGGATACACATCGTCGCTTTACTGCTAATTTTGTTCAATCTAACATATTTGCCGATTAACACATTCAAAACATACTTACACTATTTTACTTTAAAACATGCGGAAAACATGTTTTTAATTTTATCTGTACCGTGGCATCGCAACAATTTTTTTGAAAGAAAAAATCTAAATGTAAAATTTGATTCTAGATTGAACAAAATATAAGCACTAAGGTGACGAATTAGATTTTTGAAATTCTTCGAGAGTTATCTAGAGATTTTTATGAGATTACAGTGACGTCGTTACTGCTATGTGAGATAAATAATATAAATGATGTTCTGAAGGCATCTAACAAAGGTCTTACAAATGAGATTACTGCCGAATAACGAAATCAAGACATCGTTTTCAACACAAACAACTTCAAATTAAACCTTGGCCAAGTCCAAAACATTAGGTATTTCTTGATATAAGTACTCTGACCAGTTATTAATAACAGCCTAATCCCTAATCAGTGGTGGCGTTTCTACGGCAATTGCCTTATATTCCGGCAATGGGGTCCTTTTTTCTTTAGTCATAATTTCAAATTTTCCACCCTAGGTGCTCCTTTTTGGCCATAATTTGGAATCCGCCACACAGATCACAGCCTACTCTGCCTTTTATGGTACATTGAGATCTTTTTTTACAAGAGTATCTACGGTAATCTTTGTCGAAATACGGCATTCTTTCCTGTTGTGCATGGCAATCCAGTATTTGATCAGCGGCAACACCGAGCCTAATTCTATTACTTAGCCTAGATATCAAAACGTAACAAGATCCAATGCGAAGTAAGACAGTGGACTGACGTGACCCTCATCTGATTCCATTATTTAATTATGAAGATCCTTTTCCATCTTGGAGTTATTCCGACTGACGCGATATGAGTGTGACCGTATATCTTTCCAATTTGGAATTACTTTTATACTTATACTATTGCTTCATGATGAAAACATAACTATAAATTATGTTTAAATAATTCGCAACAAAATCTCACAATTTTAAAACTAAATTTCTTGCTTAGCAAACATGTTATTAGTGAAAGTCAATTCTCTCCTATAGAACATAAAAACAGTTTTTCATTCCCAGAAAAGACCATAAAAGAACAATATGCAAGCGAAACGTAATTTCCGCCAGTCGAGCTTATAGGAAATGGTGCAAAAGTTTCCCTACTAACTACAGGCTTGAGGAATTCCCCAATCGTTATACTCGTATTATAATGATTCGAAGAATCGAAATTGATGTGAGTTGAAGTTTGAAGACTTGAGAAAGTCGTGAGAAAGTTTGAAGTTATTTCAATTATCCTGCAAGTATTAAAATAACATGAAGGGTTTTAATGAACCCTTTAAAAGAGTCCTGAGATTTAAGTTCAATTACCCTGAAAGTATTGAAATAACCTGTAGGGTTTAGATCAACCCTTTAAAAGAGCGCTGTGAGTTTTTTTTCGCCGGCTTTTTTCGCTCGGTCAACCATGGACCAAGCCGATGTCTAATGATGAACCAAGGGTGTCAGTGACTACTTAACATCAGGTGGCATGTTCTTGTGTGCTATAATAATTGGCCGAATGAGAGTCGGTCTTGCACACGACGGGTTCCGTACCAACATTCAGCAAAAAAAAAAACACATTTTACTATCACGGTTTAAAAGATACAGCCTGGTGACAGACAGACAGACGGACGGACAGCGAAGTCTTAGTCTCATTTTACCCTTTGGGTACGGAACCCTAAAAATAACCAACTGGTAGGTGGTAGAACTTGAATGGTTCGACCGTTGAAGTACCACAGCTGCACCCATGTCTGCCGTGTTTCGGTGGAAAGGTGCAGTTGCCGGCCACACTTACAT
This sequence comes from Noctuana stator, assembly GCA_018231225.1. Taxonomy (NCBI): domain Eukaryota; kingdom Metazoa; phylum Arthropoda; class Insecta; order Lepidoptera; family Hesperiidae; genus Noctuana; species Noctuana stator. The sequence goes on along the minus strand of DWQK01003582.1, from coordinate 6,719 downwards.
GAGGCGACTATAAGCCTTCGGGGTACCAGTGCAACTACATGCGACCTCAAGCAGGATACGAGCCTGCTTGAGATGTAGATGTCCATGAGCGACAGCGACCTTTTAACACCAGGTGGGCTGCATGCTCGTCTACCTACTACTAAAAAAAAAACCAAGTATCACATACAATGGGCAATGAGAAACGCGAGTTTTTTTGAATGGATTTTCTTTATTTTCTTACCCAATAACTGTCTGGTTATATAAAGTTCATAATAAGCCTACCGGTTGCCAGTCACGTCTGCTTTGAGAAGGACGGAGTGGTAATTCTAATTATATTGTTTGCGCACGTATAAATTCATTGTCGCTTTAGTAGAACGCTGTTTGTTTTCGAGATGTGCAAATATACGATCTGTAATGTGTGTTTGTTTGATTGCCATCTATACTCATAATATAAAGCTGAAGAGTTTGTTTGTTTGATTGTTTGAACGCGCTAATCTCAACTACTGGACCGATTTGAAATATTCTTTTAGTGTAAGATAGTCCATTTATCGAGGAAGGCTATAGGATATCGTGCGTTACGTTGCAATTCTTAACGCCTGTGAAACCGGGGGGCACAGCTAGTGATGTATAAAAGTGTATGAATGTAATTATTTTTAATATATAATTTTTTTTTAATTGCAGTCGAGCACGCAGACCACCTGATGCTAAATAGTCAATGCAATCCATGGACATCCACGTCCTACCTCAAATTAGAACTTGTCGTATCTGAGACCACACAGAGGCGTTGCTACTCAAGGGGACTAAGATGGTCGCCTCAAATATAGTGTGTCCGGCAGAAACCCTCACCAAACAAAACACAAGTTGCTACAAGACTTTCTTTCTTCACGGTGGGTTATGAGGACAGCGGTGGTACCTCCGGCGAACTCTGTAAGCTCTACCACCTACTGTATTTTATTTCACAACAAAATAAATACGAGTAAAAACTGTTACAAAGATTAAACTTCCTCGTACATTAACTTGAGATTTCTAACTACTGAATGGGAGTAGAGGTCCCCGACATGCAACTCATAGCAAACTCTAAGTTTCCGCTCAAGTTTGTGTCAATTAGAGAAAACTAAGTTTAGTTCGGTTGTGAAGTAGTGCAGATACGTGCATACCTTTTCGTGTGTTACTGAGTTTATCCGCAGTTTGAGACCTCAAAGGCATAGTAATGGGTAGGTACGTACTCGTAGGTAATGTAAGCATTTTGTGTCTTCATAAAAGTTCAACAAATTTCTATACATCTTTTATAAAATTATTTTTAGTACGAAAATGAAAACCAACTTCAAACTAAAAAGAAACTAATAATTTTGATAGATTTATTTGAAGGACTTTGAGGACTAGATACAGTCAAGAGGAAGGTTTATAATAATATCTATATATTTATAGATGGTAGAACTTTTATGGTCCGACCGGGGAAGTACCACCGCTGCACCCATGTCTGCCGTGAAGCAAATGAAGCAATTCATTTGTGTTCCGGTGAAAAGGTGCAGTTGCCGGCCACACTTACATGAGGCGACCATCAGCCTCCGGGGTAGCAGCGCAAGTACATGCGACCTCAGGCAGGACACGAGCCTGCTTAAGGTTGGATGTAGATGTCCATGAGCGGCAGCGACCACTTAACACCAGGTGGTCTGCATGTTCGTCTGCTACTTCATATAATAAAAAAGGTAACTAGCTGTGCCCCCCGGTTTCACCCGCGTTAAGAATTGCAACGTACGCTTGATAGCCTATAGCCTTCCTCTATAAATGGATTATCTTACACTAAAATAACTTTTCAAATCTATCCCGAATTTCCTGAGATTAGCACGTTCAAACAAACAATCAAACAAACAAACTTCAGCTTTATATTATTAGTATATAGGTGTAGATATATAAAATAAAATATTCTTATTTTCGTTTGCGTCATAGAAATAAAAGTACTGACAGAAGTTCAAGATCCTTCAATTAGTACAAACAATACGTTTGGGTAGGTGTAATAGCACATACTGAAGAACTTACCATGCTTCCAGCTTGAGTGATCTCATGTACGGGCCGCGTCTCCAGCCGACGTGGTTGAAACTGGTCACCAGCGACTCCAGAGGCGCCGGCAAGATAGCTGATGCCGTATTGTCCGATCTCTGCTCTGTACTGTCTGTGGGCGACACTAAGAATACCAACTTGTAAGTTGTACATTTGAAGCTTTACTATCATTTGTGTTTAATGCGTGTTGCAGGTTGGTCGTTAAAATCTGCATATATAGCATTTATTCATATGAAATGCTTTGTCCTGAGTGACTTAGTGACGGTTCAACGCACCCAGACCTGAATCTTGGAGGGCGTGTTCTATGACGTAGGCATCCGATAAGAAAGGAAGGAAGGAATTTCCGAAATTCTACTCCTAGGGACGTGAAAAGCGAGGGCAAATTTTGTATGGTAACGTCATTTTTTGGTCCAACTGTAATTTATAAGTAATTTTGATTTTTAGGGCCCGATTCTAAAGTTTTAGATAAAAAACGAAATCATTGTGATGTTAATCACTTAACGTTAATTAAAACGTAAAGCTAAATGTTATATTACTAGTGTGAATCTAGCTTAAAGTGCAATCGCCTTAGAACATCTGATTGTCAAAAATAGACGTTACCGTTATTTGTCAAGGTCGTTCTATTCTTTGTGTCTTTATACTATTCCGTAACATTAATATTTCATGCACGAGTCGGATTCAGAAACTTTCCATCTTTAAATAACCGAGAACCGAACTAATGTTATCGAATTTAGAATTCTAAAAATATACTACATACTTACTATATTATTAAAATATAATATAATTTAAATATTTCAAATTCACATGTGGTGTGATTTTTTGTAAAAGTTGTAAATTTATTTAATGTTTATCATACCTATTGGAAATCTCTTTAGAAAAGAGCGTTTTGCAAGAAACTATGAGTTAATTTCCATGCCCTAAAAAACATTTATTTGGTTACACGAGTTACGCAAATTTTATTATAACGAATAAAACAATTTATTCGCTATTTCTCTTTCGAAAAAGTTAAGCCAACTCTGATTTGATTCAAACGTAATCTGATTAAACTAAAATCAAGTCCGCTTCAGCGCTATTAAAATTTCAAACGACCACTCGATTGAGAAGTGATAAGCGAAAAATTTTTATATAACACCGTTTAATACAATTTTAGAACGCACGTGATTCAAACAGGTGATAAAAATATTTCGTTTTGCGTCGTCTAACGGGACTAACTTCTTGTGTCGTTGGCGATGACGTGAGCTAACGTTGTTGCGCGCACCGCTCTCCTCGACGGACAATCACATGACTTAGGATGAGCTGTGTCATAAATTATACTTTTGTAAACAAAATAAAGAAAAGAGACGCGCACTGTGCCCCGCTGGTAGTGTGGATCCCAAGCGATCACTGTTAAGCAACCTCGGGTGCGGTCAGTACGTTAGTGGCTAATATCATGCGCGCTTCCATGCTTCGGAGGGCACGTTAAGACGTCGGTCCCGGTTGCTATCGATAGATAACAGTCGTTAAAACTTTCCGAAGGCCCTTTGGGCGCTTTGACAATATTCGACACGGGTTGTATCCGCTGTACGGGTACGGGTTATATCCCATTGGTCTCATTTCGCGTGACCGCTGACGTTAATGACGTCAGCAGAATGGCATTAAAATTTCGTAGCAGACCCCAAGGACCTATTTTGGGACGATTTGTTCTTCAATAAAATGGGTTTTTAGTCACATTATTTATATATAATAATAATCATATAACAATAAAAAAATGCTGGCAAAAACTGTCTGGCCCGAATGTGTATATAAAAATACATTTAAATAGCTCAGAATCTGTACATGACTGACTTCTGTAACCATTTAGTTTGTCTAAACGATATTATTAACTCCACCATAGTAATAAATGTGTAAATGTTATATGCAAATATTGTTAGAGCTTTAACATCCCTATAAGGCCCACTTAGCGCATATGTGTTTAAATAACAATTTACAAAGTTGTTTTGAACCACTTGATCTAAAGATCTTTATTTCTCACTCAGATAAAATATCGCATGAGAATAATATCATTACAAAAAATTGCTATGTTTTCAACGAAGGCAAACAATATGAGGATCTCATTATGACACTATTTATGTTCATTCATTCAGTCATGATTTGTTCAAATTTCATTCATTCAAATTGAATAAATAAATAACGCTTTACACTCACAGCCCCACATTAGGATAGGACACAAATAGGACACACAGGACACAAACAAAGACGCCGGGGATCAAACCCGGGACCCTTCAGATGGTGGACTGGCATGGCAGCCACTACACTACACGTCATCAACGAGCGGGAAGAGAGGCGTTTTTCAGCCGCGTGATTTATTACCTTACTCGTACTTTAGCAGTATTCAAGTAAACATTTTAGAATTCTCCGCGTTTCCATACCGTTACTGCAACGTAATCGATCCCGGTCACAGCAGATACACATCGACTGCTCTCCTGGACGCATTCCAACGAGCTCCGGCGATTAATGACTTTGTAAATAAAAAAACGAACTCCTCTCTACGCTGCCCGATGCTCGTCCGATAATTACGAAAGACGTGTGAATGAAGTGGCTGTCATAATTTTTCTTGTGATATTTTTCTTGTTTTCAATCATACTCGTAGATATAGTAATATTATGTTTGTAGCTTATGTTTACGCGAGACTCACGTGATCTGTGTCGCTGTTGAATGGATTGACGTTTACAAATTGTTCTAATTTGTTGTGCAACTAGGTGTGGGCGAACCGAGTATAGACGCAAATACGATATTGATATCTGCGTGCTTAATAAGCTGCGTGTTACCTCCTGATATAATAATATGATCGTCCTGATGACGACCCGCGTGGTGTAGTGGTTACCATGCCAGACTGCCATACGAAGGGTCCCAAGTTCGATCCCCGACGAGACCTTCCGCTGTGAAAGCTGTAGAAAGGACTCCGTTTTTGAGTTGTAAATTTCTTGAAACTTACTTTGAAAGATAACCATGTTTTGTGGTAAACGGCTCTCTGCTCTCGGCTTTTCAGGTACATTCGGTTCTTCATGAGACATAAAGCTAGGCGTTTCACCCATTTCCATTATAAGCAGTCCACCAACCCAGCTCTGACTTATTAAAAACAGTGCCCAACCAATAAGTTTCATGTAGACTATTCTCCATTGAATTACTTAAAATAAATAAAAACTCTAATTTGTTATGACCCATATTAAATTGAGGATAATACTTGTTTCAGTTTCATCAGTACGCTGTTAACCCACGTCCTAACACACCATCTCGGCTGGGTGACGACGGTCAGTCCGTACGATACTATCGAGGTCTCTAAGCGTCCAACGGAAACAGCGGAATCGCAGCGTCCATACAACGCGCTATGGGCTCAGCTCGGCGACCTTTGCGGGAGTATCGGTTTTCCGCCCAGAGCCGCAAGGACCATTATCGCCGGCTCCACCAACGTACAATTCATCAACAGGCTACTCGCCGTTCTAACGTACTTTGTACGTTGCGGGGACGTGAATAAGAAGGACTTCGAGTATCAAGACTGTGTAGTGAACGAAAGCAAAGTTGTGAATGTGTGTCGGCCTGAAGCCTCGGCATTCAGAAGGACCGCAATGTATGATGAATTTGAGCGTGATTCCAGTTTGAGAGTGCCCTCAGTGAATACTCAGAGTAGTGGGAGTAGTATCAGTACGTTAAAGGCCAGTGATGTCAGCTTGAAGAAGTCGACGACCCTAGCCAACTTAAACCATAAGCTCTCTACCAGTTCGGAGCCCGCGATGGATTGTAGTTCGGCGTGCGAACAACCGATGACTAGCCAGCTAAGAAGGAACCCAACCATGATGATTTCTCTTAAAAACTCCTCAAATTCAAGTTCAAACTCATCGCTCTCTGAGTCAGAGACGGAGAAAAAGGTCGTCTTCGTGTTGGGTGACGATGAAAAGTTAGTGGGCTTAAAGAATAAGTCCAACGGTGGTAAGAGCGTGAAGAGATCTACTAAAGTTCAGACCGATCCAGTGAATTCAGAACTACCAAAACAGCCAGACTGTGAAACAGGGACGTGCCATCAAAACAAGTCATCGGGCAGCTCCGAAAACCCCACGAAATGCTGCAGACAAACACTTCAACATTCCAAGCCAATAAAACATTCCGGTTTTAAGTTCGAGTTCGATAAGTACCCAATGATAGTCACTAATTATATGAAGAGCAAAAACTTAGAGATATTAGATAGACACTATATAGGTAAGCCGGGGAATTTGAAACTGGACAACTTCCAGTTCGATCCGACGATCGTGCCCCCCATACAGGAGGAGAGGTGCGAGATATGTTACAAGTGTCAGTTGATGGAGTCGACGCTGCAGACTCCCACGAACGCCTCTGAAATGGAGTACATGAACGATCTGCCGCGCCAGTCGGAGCCGCAGTTCGCACAAGAGTCAATAGTGTCCGAAAGGGAGAGGGAGATGACGCCTAAGACCTTTGTGAGGAAACGAAAGGAGAACACGATCATCGTGAACGTTAAGAGGCGCTCGGAGGAAGGCAGGAGTTGCGTTGAGGGTAGATGTGATTCAGACAGAGTGGCAGTGAAGCAAGTCATAGAGTTTCCAGTACCACAGTTGTGTTTGAAATCCGGGGACAGTGCGCGCTCTGGTTTCGATGCTACTCTACTGGACGGAGTCACCGACCAT
>DWQK01003581.1:0-11377 GCA_018231225.1 Noctuana stator | reverse complement strand
CCGTTATAATTGGCAGGCTCCAGAGCTCGGCACTGCCAACGCTCTCTGCTCTGACAGTTGCCTTTATTGCATTAATGAACCCGCATATCGAAGGTTCATCGTCCTACAGCCGGATATAAAATTTTTCCATGCGTTAATCCCAAATACTGAAAGAAATGGATTCTAAATAAATACTAAGTTTTTACGTTTCTATTTACGAATTTATGAACGAAGTTACGTATTTAAGAACTATATGTATATAACTATAAGTATCCTACTGCTATGTTACACATCATGAAGAATTTAATTTAAAATATAATATTTGTATATGCATAAACTATTATGTATATCATGTTCAGAAAACAAAAAGGTCGCAGTAATCGCCTCGACAGTGATAGTAATATTAGACTGAGTAGAGCTATCCTTACAAATGACCTCATTATAATCTGTCCATTGCTACGCTCGACACGTTTTTCCTTTTTGCCGCTATGAAAATAACCTTTGTCACCCAACTCCAGGATAGCAATATATTGAATGAAGTTACGAAGTTGGAGGGAATATTATGAAATTCAAATTATTATTTTGAAATTATCAATGAAAGTGACTATCCTTGGCCCTCGCAACTGCTTTAGTTAACAGTCAATAAAATTTTGCACGACTCTACCAATTGATCAATCTGAAAACCTGCATGCCTTCAGTATTACTTACCTTACCTACTTACCAATGTTTATAGCTAATACCAATGGCTACCGTAAAAATATGTATACGAATATGAGGCGTAGCAGCAAATATTGAGTATGATGTGACCACCTGCGTCTTCTGAAATAGCAATCTTGTGTTATAAATCAGATAGGACCTCTATAAATTATTACAGGTTTATAAAAATGCATTGCGGATACAAAATCAAAAATTAGTGAGTGGTAATAGTTGCTTCAAAGCGGTGCGCATTAAAATTGTATTATTGTTAGTATCATCTGGTAAAAACGGGTAGCCAGGAGTTTTAGAGTCAAGTTCAATTACGAATGAGATGTACCATTGATTGAAACAATAGAACAATGTGGATACATAAAGTAGTAACGTATTGAAACATGTGGTTGAATAATGATTGTATGTAAATGCCTTGTTGGGATTCCAACTAAATATTTAACGTGCGACTTGAGAGGAAAACATGATTCATCGTGGACATAAATTTAAATCAATCTGTATATGATGTCCAATTTATTTTAAACAAAAAATATTGTAGGTTTTATTTTTATATGTTATCATAATATTTTAAATTATCATGAAATAAACTGTTCTTGAAAGGTCAATATTGATGGTGGAGGGCATTTCGTGCATCGAAGACCATACTCGTAAGATTGGATAAAGTCACGCGCGCTATTTGCACGCTGCGTGGTAACCAGTCGAGCGGGTTCTAGAAGGATTACAGTCTACTGCTGTATAATTATGAAATTGTTTATTACCGCTGTGATTTTTTTTACCGCTTGCGCAATAATTGCCAGGATGAGGTCTGCCAGACCGCCCCTACGTGCCTGTCCAACGAGCTCGTTAATTATAAGTAGGTAATGGTTTAATTGTGCTGTGATAAAGAATTCTAACAGTAAATCTACATACTTCACATATAGAATTATACAATAATGCACCTTTTCTTATTATAAAGACACATCTCTAAGATTCACACATTTCTCCATAACTGACAACAACTTAATTAATGTGACGTGATTTATCATTTGGAAATTTACATAACACTTCTCTGCGAGGTTTTTTTACTACCTAGACATCATAGATTGAATAAAAATCTTAAAAGCTATATTCAATACAACACAATGAATGACGAAAGTATTTTTGTTAGATCACGGCTTAGTGAATTTAAAGATTTCGCTTCAAAAGAGAAAGTTAGGCGAAAATAATAAAATTGTACGAGAATTATGATTTCATACTCGATTCAACATGTCTTGATTTATTAAAGAGAGCTAATGGAGCATGTCACAGGTCCAAAATCTAGACTTAAAATAAGGTTATATTTTTATTATCAACATTCAAAACCGTGAAGCATCTGATTGTTGTGTTGGTTATTTAAAAGATAAGAAGTCTATATTGGTTTAGTCATTGCGTCGATAAAATCGAATCGAATTGAATATTTTCAAGATGGCTGGCCGTGGTCGGTCCAGTGCGCCGCCACTGCCGCGCCGCGCCGCCGTCACGATCCGTGCCTGTGCGCCGATGTAGGCGTCTACTTTCTCTTAACGGGACCTAACCTCCCCCCCCCCCTCACCCCCGTCTCCGCTTCGCCGTTGCTGACGATTCATCTGCACAATCATCATATCGTTAACGAGATAGCACCACGCTATTGAGTAATATTTTGATATCAACACTTCTATCACATGTTTAACACATGTATTTTCACCAGTGATGTAAAGGTTGAGATTTTACTACACTATTACGCCTATAATCTATTCTATACCTACTTGTTTTTAAGTTTAACATTATTAAAAATAATATGTAATATGTCTAGTAACTTTCATATAACTAAGAACCTAAAGAAAATATTGAAAAGCGTAAGAAAATTATGTACTTATCAAAAAGTCTATATTAAACCTATCAAAAAAACGTAATGGAAGTTTTGAATAATATCCATTAAATTCTTTATGCTCGACATCCTAGTAAAGAAAGTGTCTGGCGTCGATCCAAATACATAAATATATTCTGTTCTAAGAAACTGCATTGATCCACACTCACACAAACGAAGTCGCGAGCCAGCCAAATTACGTGTCTCTGTTGTTACATTAATAAGTTTCACTGTTTCTGCTGAGTGGGGATGGGCGATTTATCTATTGGCTGGCTCCACGTACTCGCATGTTGATTGCCAATGATAGAGGCAAGTTCATTAAAAGACGCAATCGTCAATCAATCTGTTCTTGTCTGCCACGAACGTCACAAATGTATTGATTTCCTTTCATGATAAAAAGATACCTTTTGTACATTTGAAAGCTCGAGCACAAAGCGTGAAGGTAACAAAAAACTACTGCACAAAAAGGATCGGCGCGGCCGCGTCGTCGCGCCGCCGCCGGTGCGGTTACGCGCACCACTTGCATTATTTCACTTTATAAAACGAAGAGCACATGTGTGGCAGATGTTCGGGGTTCCTTTTTTCAAATATGTTATTACGGCCCCGGCTCCCTCACCCGGGTCCGCCTCCCCGTTGAGCAGTCACTGACCTCTTTTTAGAATCGGGTGGCACTGTGACTTTGTTTTTGACCTGTTTCTTTAATTGAGATCTACGTTTTTGTCGCCTGCCTCATTTGCAGAACGTTTCGTCATGTTTAGACTCGAAATAGAATCGTCTTCCTTTTTTTGTTTTAATACAAGTAAATGAGTGAAACGACTTGCGCAACTGTCCTTAAGCATTGTGGCTATAAATAAGCCTTTGCGTGAGCAAACACGTGTTGCGCCCCGTGGTTCAGGCGTGAGGGTTGATTAGCTATTCGAGCAAGACAGGTTCCGAGGTTTCAAGGTTAATTTCTCTAACAGCTGTAATTTTTTGTTGAGAATTGATTAAGGATAATAAATGCTATTTGTCTCTTTTTTAAATGTATAATTGACTAAAGAAAACTTTCTATACACCCTTTTCTTCATAGAACTTAATAGAATTGAAGACTTTAGTTCTTTATTCGCGTTCGTGAAAGTAAACAATTTTGAACAAAAACAAAATTTAACCATGCTTTGTTGGACATCGTTTCATCTTATTAGAGCCATTAACAAATTGCATAGCCGTTCATCGACAAAATTACGAAGTTCAATGCTCGGAAATCGTTTAGCGAAGCGATCACAGGCGACGCAATAAACGCAAAATAACCATTCGCCTGCAGCAAAAATGTCGAAATATTTACGACGCCCGCAATTTTTTGTTTCTCCTTCAAACTTGCCATCGCAATTTTAAAGATCATACAGCAACCGAAGTTGATCTTTACTCGCGCTGTCTACACTTCATTTCAGTTTGACTGTTACTTTCAGTCTGCATGGATTCAAATTATTCTAAAATGAAATATTTTCCGAGCTGAGTCGTGCGTTTCTATAATCGTGTCTTTTCAACTAAAAAGTAAAAGCAAAAGCAAAAAGTTTGTTGATTCTTCTCGTTTGCTGATTTCTAATTAACACAAAGTGCAACATACTTTTATTGAATACAATATAGATGAAAGATGGGTTTATGGTGTGTTTTGAAATGACTTTTATACTTTTATGATGACTTAATACTCCTCATTCATTCGCACACCGTTTTTATTAGTTTGTTACCTGTACACATAATTGGAACTTCGTTGTAACAAGAAGTCATTTAACGGAATATTTCTCTGTATCGACAGGGAATGTTATTAGCAAGCGATGGAAATTCCATGGACCCATTATGGGCGGTCCGATCGAACGTTACAAAGGGTCGCTGTCGGCTGCGCGCAGGTATAAGATACGATAAAGTTTCGTGTTTTTGCTTCTCCGTTCTCGCATAAGATATCGTGTAATTTATTCCTTTCTTCATTTAACGCGCCCACATACCTTTCAGTTGTCTGTCTGTGGCAGCTCGGCGTGTTTCGTTTATTTCTCGCTTATGTATCAGAGTGGTTTCAAAACCGGTTAGTCGCTATCAGAGCTCCCGTCTCGCTCGATTTCTTCTTCCGCTACGCCGGACCGGACGGTGAAGCGATTCATCAATTATTTATACCCGCTTGACTTTTAAAAGGGGTATTTATGCTCAGTTCGAGAGCTAACGTCTTCGCATCATAACTGTATCTAATGCAAATTGAGTAAGTAGAATTTAAATCGATCTTCTGTCATTCAGAGCACATTCATTATGTTGTTAAAAAGACTATTTTGTTTTTATGTTCTAAACAATGTACTTGTACCTACATCAATTTATTGTATCTATAAGTAGAACAGATTTATAATGTTGATAAAACTAGAGGTCGCCTAGAGCTCGATAGATTTCAATAAATTCAGTTACTAGTAGCGCCATTTATTAGCATAATTAATTTATGCAATTTCCTTTATTTAAATTAAAGTATTTATAACCCATACATTTTTTCATGTCAAATTGCAGACTCCTCTATGCGCCGTAAGGTGCTCAATAGTGCTCATAAACGTATTTTTATGTCTCTTATAGATTAAGATTTTCTTATCAAATTCAAACGTTTATTATGATGTTATAGGTGTAGGTTACAGGAATTACGTGCGCTAGATTAACTTGATCATAAATCTCCGTCCAGTCCAGAAGTTAATGATAAAGCCAACCTCTTTTGGCATTATGTTTACGAAATCCGTAGAATTTAATCGAGAGCGCGTTAGTATTAGTAAACAGGCACTGGGAGCGACGTGCGTGGTTCCTAAAATACTTCAAACAGGAATTGAACCCGCGCCAACTGGTGTGCGTAGACGGCGGCTCGCGCGCCCCTCGTAAACTTTTCACTATACGACATCTCATTTTATTCTCGTTCTAGTCTTTTATGTTGGTTTAATTTATAACTGAAATAAGGCCGACTTGACGTGCTCGCTTCCATTGCGAAAAGTTGTTTGGCCGTTTGTGGTGATATATTACCATTGACACGTATGTACGTATCTCAGCATCTGTAATTATGAAACAAATAAAGGAAGTTGTAATGGCTATATTACACTGCCAAATTTGCATTGACAATTGCACTATGTATATGACATACCTATTTAACAGAAATTCTTGATTAGTTTCGTAAAAAATAAATCTATAAAGCTTAGCTTGACCAATATCCAACGTTCAATTTTAATCGATTGTACCTGTTCTTTTACCTTTGTCAGCGTTGTACGATTGTACGACTACATCGTTCGTAGGTGTAGATAGATACACACGGCAATCCTCTCAATTTATTGTGCAACAGTATTTGTGCAATTGCTTGTGTGCTCTCCACCAGCAACATGTTACATTCTTAACATCTGTGTGTTTCTTTTTATGTAAATATTGATATGTTGACTGTTCACATTGTCGTCAGGAATATGATCGTGTGTAAAGTATCGGCGTGCGTCATCATCATGCATGTTTTGAATGATAGGTAACAATACTAAAGATATATGTTCTATATCCGCATACTTTGTATTTATATATTTAAACTTTAGAATTTTAGAACTTACACAATATTTTAATTATTTCTTTAGAAATTAAGAAAAATCAAATCCAAGCACTATTTTGTTGAAGTAATTTGTCTTAATATTATAGGTATTCAATTACTATTAATTATTATTGTTTGTCACATGCTCGAAATGTTATCGATAAAAACAATAATTATAAGTAGTAAACAGTATAGGTATAAATACTCGAATATAAGAATTCACACGCAATAAATTTTATTACAAGATAAAAGTAGCTTGTATGTATCAGAATTTTGTTGTATATTTGTGTTAGGATTAGGAATGCCAGCGAAATGTATGCGGATGTGAAGAGAAGTGGTCTGCATTGTGTTCGATAAGATTCGTTTTACAGGCCTCCTGTGCGAGTGCGACCTATTTAAATTCTGTGATTCGTTGCAGCGGGCCCCAGTTAGTCTAAGTTTACCGATGAAATTATTTTCATCCTAAATAATATCAGTTATACAATGCGCATTTTTTCTTGCTTTCGATCCCCATCCTGTTTACATTAGTATATTTCTTTGTTTTTAATATAATCAAAAGTAATTGCGGCCATTGTACGTAGCCTAAACAATACAACAGGATATTGCAACATACCTCGCTTGGAAGCAAAACGTAAACAAGACGTATAATAAATTATTTTCGACCAATTGTGTAAACATTCGGCTTTCCTTCGATACCTCTTTTAAATATTATAACTATGTTTTTAACAATTTAATGTAACGTAAGTTGAGTAGGCCAAAATTTAAAAGCAATACTATACTAATGCATTGTGTCTGTGCAGTGTCGTGTAACCGGTTCTCAGCTCGTCACGCTTGTCGACTTCGAGGAAACCAACAGTTGTTTCCATTTGCATTCTTCGCACTCCCGATATCGCCAGCCGCGGTACCAATACGCTTTTTAACGACGAGATATCAACCAATATCACTGCTCTTCGCATGCCTACTTAACGAGCTCGTTTATGTTGCTAACCATCTAGTAAAAATGGTAGTCACTTTAATTGGAACCAATTATCGTTACCTAAGCTAAATCTTAGCTACGTCACTTTCCTTTGTTGTTTTTTAATTAAAAACGTATGAGATTTATGAACAGATAGCTCTTTAATTTAGTGTAGAACGCGTCTGCGCCGTATCACCGGCTATAATTTATTTATTTGTACGACGGATGCGTGCCTATTTGCGTCTGAGCGACCCGAAAGAAGGTTATTCGCGTGTGCGTTTACACAAACGAGAAACATATAAAGTATAAAGAGTTAAACGAACCCCGCAGGCATTAATCAACGTTGTCGGTAACCGTAACCGTCTCCGGGGGATTAGCCGGCGAGATATTCTATTCTTTGGTCGTAATTAATAGCTTTTGGCAAATGAACGCTGCGGACGCACACAAATAGGTTTCGAGACGGTACGCTGCCGTTGTGTAATAAGATAATTAATACGCGCAATGAGGAACAATGTAGGTCCGTAGGAAACGATCGTTTTAAGCAATGTATACATACATACACTTATAGAGACAAGCAGTGTATGTAAGTAGATATAATGCGCGACCCACGCGCGTGTAAAGCGGGCCAACGGCCTTTGTGAAGTGAGGTGTAGAGTGTAGAGTTGAGATGGGTGTCGGCGATACACGCCTAGGAACTAGCGATAGCGAGCATTGCCGACATAATAATATGAATGATAGAACGGTCGAATTACATCCGTGGGCAGACATTCGAACGGTATTCGAAACTTGCCTCATACCTACCTTCTTTGTTATTGATCTAACTATACAGATCTCAGTATCCATCGAGACTGGAGGTACTAAATGAAACGAGTCAAGAACCTCTGCATTTAATTAAGTATGAGTTATAAGCACCCACCCACGCTATGACTTCTGCCTTTTTGAATTATTAGAAAGATTACGAATAGCCTGGCATTAATTTATTGTATACAAAATTTATAATCCAGACAATTTTGATAGTTAATAACAGTTGAATAAGCCGGGTCACGTTGATGTTTTGTAAAAATTATACGTAATTGACAAATTCGTAAAAATAATAATTGGTGGAAATAATATTATGATATTACTAAACTACTGTAGAACGTTTCTCGTTAAAAGTCAGAACGGTATGTCGGATAGTCTCGTTGCGATAAGCCGGATGTGCGTTAATTAAATCAACGATTGCAAACCGGTTCCATTGACGAAAGGGCTGTCAGTTTCCAGGCTTTGTTTTAACGTCGGTGAGTTATGAGTTGAAAGGTATCATCAATTCTAAGAGATTGTTAATGTTAATTGTAACAAATAAGGATGTTGTTTAGGCTTTAAAACGTAAAATCTTATTTTAATTGAATGCAATCCTTTTAGTATTGGTGGAGACGTGTATTCTACTGAGTAGTTTTCAACCCTAACAACAGGTATGATGGTCAGAGCGAGATAGTTAATGGTTAAAAGGCATCGTAAATTAATCTGCTAATAATATGTATTGGGAGCGCTCAGACTTGTTATAGCATCCAAAAAGCGCCTATTAAATATCGTTGACTTAATGAATGTAACTTTAAACAAACTTATTCTCACGCTCGAGCTTAGTCTGTATCTATTCATATAACTATTTTCTACACACCTATATAATTTGTAGATATATCTTTAGTGGTACAATATTTCTGCGTCGTTTTAAGTTCAGTGTCGTTATGCAAAACAACACCAATGTTCACAATCGATTCGAATTGTGACAAAATCTGAGTTGAATTGAATTCGCTCCACACATCGATTTGCATTGTGTCAAGGCTTTAGAGTTACTTTATTTTATTAACCTTCGCTGTCGTTTATGTTTATCAGGTGCCTTGGAGTTAAAAAACAATTATTGACTTATTAACAATGTTTAATAAGTTTTTCATTTTAATGATTATTGCCGAGCACTTCAAAAGGAGAAGCAAAAACTAATTTTGTTTAAAAATAAATTGTCGTTTTTGCAGGGTTTAATAAAACTCCATCGTAACAATGCCGTGACCATAAGTAAGCGTGTCCAATGAATTGCACAAACGTCGGTGTCTGGAGTGTAGATTAGTTATAATGTAGGTTGAGAAAGTGAAGGCACAATAACGTCTGCTGAATACGAAGCTAGTTCGACTCCGTCCCATTGGTTGCGCAACAAATCGTCTATGGTTAAGTAGTGCGGACACTCTGCGGTCGTAAGGCCCGTCACGCTGTGAGACTACACTCGACGCGAATAAAAAACTTCACGACAAACACACCGAGACCCCTTCCCTGACTTCAATTACCGGACATGAAAGAAGCGACCTATTGAACTATCAGAGATCTCCTTTGATTGGTCACGAAGCGACCATTAAAGAACAAAAATGGACAAATAAATGCGCGAGCAACGGAGCCATTGGGACGTGAAAATGAAACTATCACGATCGTAAATCGCGCTACTGTAAATGTAAAGGAATGCTACCTTACTGCCGTCGGTCTGGCCTACATAAAACTTGTCGATTTTCGCATGATAACTTTGGCCTTGCCGTTTTAACCGAACTGGCACTTAAATTGCATGTATCGCGATCGAATTGAGCTCGTGCAATTTACTGAACGTAACCGGTATTTAATTAATAAAATCCAATTCAACAATTCTTTGGCGCAGTTGTTAGCCAAGACGTTAATGAGTCGAGTTCGTATCTCATCTGACAAAAGGCATTCGTCGGGCGGTATGAACAGAAACGTAACAAGCAGTTTGCGTATAAAATGAGCATAGCTCAACGAATTGTATATGTAAACGACTTTAAAAGATATGCAAACTAGAATGGATGTTTCGCTATGGCTGTGTGATTAAAGATCTCACATGGCTCAGTTTAAAATAGAAATATGGAACAAAGATTTACCGATAACCTATAGGTGCCTGCCTATCTGTAAAATAATATGATAACATTGCTAGGTAGGTAGTACATTTTTAGTTCTTGTCGTGGTAATTGAGATTAATTGCTGCAACGTGAAGGTGTACCATGCAGTTCTACATTCACTCTTTATTCAAGACTGTCCTTTAACGAACTCATTATTACAACAGACGCTTATTAATGCTAATATATTCCTGTCTCCGCTATGTAAACTGGAAGCGCCGATTTCCGCGAAATACAAGTGTTTGTGTAACTATGCCGCTTGTGTAAATTACAAGATGCCGTTTGGAATAAGTGGCGGACATAAATGGAAATTCGCTGACATATTTTATCTTTAGATAAAATCATTCCAGCTCCCACATTAGCAAAATTTATTTTTAAACATTTTTATGGGTACATGCAACAAAGAAAATTCATTTAACTCAAAGGGTCAGTCGTTTAAGTATAATAATTAAGGTTCACCCTCCAAATGCCACCCTCATATCTTTCATCAATGTTTTCCTTTGTATATGAATAAAAGTAAAGGGAATAGCGAGAGGGCTGGATGGCAAGCTGGCATTCTTTGTGCTCTCGCCACAACAGAAGGGTTGACGTGGCATTTCTGCCTACTCATCCATATGTATAGCACCTGTGTAACACCAAGCACGGCATTATGAACTTAGTTGCAATATTTTAAGTTAGGAAATGGCATAAAATTTGTGGAAATATAATCCGAACAGGCATAAGTCAGCTGTGTCGTTTGTTGCCCGTATCGCATTGAGCTCACTTAAGCAGTTCACGTTAATTCCGTATTAAGTGTAATCCGATTCTTGATCATGCTAATAATAATGTTAAGACTGATCTGTAAGGTTGTTAAGACATAGTTTTAATTGTGTTCGCCACGGGATGTAATTATTGAGTTCGTGAACATTACCTACACAAAAACCTAAGCCAATAAAAGCATGCAAAAGGAACGACATAAATTCTGTAGAATTATGAAAGAATCAGCTGCTCGGGGGGAGTAGTCTCCCGCCTGAGAATAAATAATACGCGAAAATAAATAAGGGATGTTTGGCTCGGTAGGTGCGGCCCGGCGGACTTATCGTTGCTATGGAGACGCCGCGGGCCTGGGAGCGGAAGCTCGACCGTTATTAAATTTAACAAGCAGGGACGCAATGATCAAAGGCTCTACTATTTAAAAAACTTGATAAAGCTTAACATTTTAACGGTGTCTACTTACAGTGTTTTGTCAACGATACCTTATCATATTCGATTCGTTTATTTTTTTATCATCGTCGCTATCAGTAATATAGGCCGCGCCGATGCAAATGCTATCTTCCAAGAAAAGATGTTAAAAGACGTAGAGTTACTGTAATTATGATTTTTGTTTTTTAAATTGTTTTTATTTTTGCACC